>JAPFTC010000274.1:0-64801 GCA_030779165.1 Fusarium sp. MBC 441
TTACTATATCTCTTATATAAATAATATTAATAATATTAATAAATTATAAGCTCATATAAATCCTATATGATTCTTAATAGAAATTTCCCTCCTAAAGATAACTTCTTTTTATTTAATCTCGAGGGGGCGAATTTCAAGTTTACCCACCTATGCCAAGTCAGAGTAAGAGGACTACGACTATTAGAGGGACCTAGGTGTGATATTAATCCAGGTCAGCCATCGGTGCAGCTGTGCTTCCGAATCGGGTAACCACTTTTCTCCCGCCGGGGGGGGAGGTGGCATTTTGGGCGGTGAAGAAAAATCCCAGAGCTTAAGAGGACCTTTCGTATCGAAAGGCATATCAGTCCATTCGTTGCGGAAAGCAAAAGTGAAGTAAAGTATATAAAATCTGTCTAGTTGACGGGTTCGACGGGCAGTGTGTGTACACTCATTAAACGGCTACCCTGTAGATCGCCGCCGGAAATTCCGTGATCACCACCACTGCCTTTGCCGCCCCAGCAAATTCGCCATTACGCTTGCCGAGGAAGACGTGGTACCTGCGTGAGGGGAAGGCCGATCTCCTCATGCTGAGGGATCAACTAACCAAGACCAGCCATGAAATGGCGGGGTAGTACATACTACTCTGCACTCGATGCACTCTTTGAAAATTTCTTCCCATTACCAACGCTCCCTCCCCAGGTTCTGATGCCACTAATCATTCCTTCTAGCTTACCTGACTGACACTTGGACTACAAGGTACCCGCCTGTTGCATCTTCGCAGGTGTACATGTCATCATGACACCCGAAGCCCTAGACGGCGAGGGGCGCATCACAGTCTCGAGCCCCAATTGCGGTCATCTCAGCGGACCCGAACAGGCTCACTTGTCTTCCGAGATGTCGCCAACAGTAAGGCAGGGAAGCTTGTCCAGTCCAGAGCGTTCCGAGCCCCCCGCAAAGAGGGCCAAAAGGGGCAAGTACATTTCTAGAGCATGGTGTGTTTCTGGCATACGTCTCTCTGCGTCCCTTCATCTCGCTTATTCCTTGCCGTCTAGTGCCGCATGCCAGCAACGCAAAGTGAAGGTCGGATCCCTTCTTCCCCGTGGTTGGACACCAGGAACTACACGATGCTGACCTGTTCTAGTGCGAGGGTGGACGGCCATGTGCTCAGTGCGTCGCCAAGAAACGGCTTTGTGTATCTCCGCTGGGAGCCAAACAGGCCTCGTTCGACGTGACGGGTTCAGCCTCAAGCCAGCCCCAGGATCATCCGGGTGAACCTCTTTTCTCTTAGTCAGACAGTCACATTCAATCTTAGAACAATCCCATGCTAACAGGTGCGGAATCAGCTTCTCCAGCGTCGAGATTTTGAGGCGACTTGAAGATGTGGAACGCCGGTTGAGTGTGCTGGATGCGCAGTTCCATTGTCCTGTTGCGTTGGAAGGCCATTATCAACTCCGACAACATGCCGTGGGGGCGAATCGCTCGCCTTCCTTCTCGGCAAAGCTCGATGATCTTTTGGAAGCCAAAGGCCAAACTTTTGCTGGTGAAGTCTGGATGGATTTTGAGCTTCAACATGCAGAAGAATTTCGCCCCTGTGAATCGGACACACCGCAAAACGTTACCTCTGACTTATCAATGGAACGGCTTCTCCCCGCGGGAGAGAATGTCGGGGATAGAGGCATGTGGAGACACTACTTGAGTATCTACTTTGAGGAGGTTCACATCATGTATCCCTTCCTCCACCCACCGTCCGTTTGGAGAACGTTTGAGGAACTTTGGAGCCGCTCACTCTGCTCATCGGATATGGACTCGGCAGGGCAGGAACGGAAGCGCATGTCCACTGCTGTTCTTTACTTCTGTCTGGCTCTGGGCTGTTGTAGCGTCTCGAAAGCGGACACAAGTAGGGCCGGCAGTTCCTTGGCCGGATGGTCTCTATACAGCAGTGGTATGGGTCTCATCCAGGAGGAGTCGGAGACGAATTGCACAACTTCCAGATCGTTGCTCACACTACATTTGTTACTATTGAGAGTAAGTCCGGCCCTTCCTGTCCCCCAACGGCTTGACTGGGTTCTTGATTGTTGATCGGTTTCTCACAGATACTGTATCTCATACGACTTGATGCGACAAAGCGGGCTGCCCGCCTGATCGGTCTTCTCGTTTCTGACGCTCACCTCCTGGGCCTTCATCGGTCTAGCATCTACGATAAGCTTCCCATCTTCTGGAGCGAGACAGCCTGTCGCACTTGGTGGTGCATCTACCTTCTTGATCGCCGACAATCTCTCCAATCCGGCCAACCGTATCTTATCCAAGACAGCAACATCGAGGCTCGCTTACCCCTTCCTCTGGACGATTCTTGGCTGAGCCGTTTTTCCACCAGGGCCGAGCCAGCCGTCGCGCTGGGGAACGAGGTTTCAGCGGAGCTTGCGAAGGCGAGGTTGACGGCAATCCCGTACCTCGTTGCCATGGTCCGCATTGCTAGAGTCATCGGCAAGGTCTGGATGCTCGTCTATGGCACTAACAGCTTGTCTTCGACGTTTTCTACTTCTGTTGAGTATACAGACATGATGCTTTGCAAGATTTGTGACAACTTGCCGAAACATCTTGCGCACGATCCAACGATAGCTCCTGGCATCCAATACAATTCAAGACCCCGTTGGCAAGTCAAGCAGTCCCTGTTACTGTTCACAGTGAGAATGAAGCCCCTTGAGATTCGAGATTGCTGCATTTTTACTTATATCTGGAACAGTGCACAACCTTCATTCGTCTACTGGTCCATGCGACCCAATCTTCGAAGTCGAGACTTGTACCTAGGGCGAAGAGTACTAGTCACAACGAAACTACAAGTCATTGTGCAAACTTGGCAACGAGCATTCTCAGCAATCATGAGAAGATCCAGGATGACGGCCTAAAGTACTGTTTTCCGTTAAACCACTACGTCACCAGCACCGCCATGGTCTCCATCAGTTTGGTCTCCAGAGAACCAGGACTCAAAGATAGCCATGGCATTCTGATTCTCGCTGCTACTCAATCACTAGCCACGTATTGCCGCAACCTCTGGGTCTCCGATAAGATGGCAAAATGCGTGTCCAACCTATCCTCGATGGTGCTGGAAATTCTTGGCAGTCGATCCTCCAAGTTCGGTAGTCGCCACGATCTGTTGCTACACATCGATGAGCAGCATGGACATGACCGCAAGCACCACTTCTATCAGGCAAGAGCCCCTATTCGCTGGGCGGACTTTCAACACCTCTAACCAAGTGTGATGTAGCGCGGTACAGAGTTTATGCCAGAGGCGCCCGGATGCACTTCTACACTTGCTGCTGACACCTTTAGGAGCCCCTTTGGGTCAAAACCAGCAGACGTCCAGGCCTCCGAAGAAGGGTGTTTGACGGTGATGCCCGAACCATTGTACGGATCAAGTGTGCGGACTGTTGACCCGAGTCTCAATATAGAGTTTAGCAGTCACGACGAACCGCTGGGCCTGCATACTTGGGCCCTGAAGGGATTCGACTTTGAGAATATTATTAGCGGTGGCGAGTTGAGCTCGGAAAACGTGGACTGGCTGACAACCGCGGCGTTGGAGACCAGTCAAGCTGACGTGCAACCTCCGGCGCCGAGCGTGGATTGCAGTGGCGATGATATCTGGCTCGATGACCCTGCACAGTGGCCTTGGACAGCTTTTTCTAGACTTGGGTATCAGGCAGGGGCTTCTGGTAGGCGCGTCTGACAGTTGCTTCGCTTTTCCGAGAGACGTATCATCTGTCGTACCATCACATCGCTAAAATTGGGGTTTAAACAGGCTTGGGGACGGCTGCCAGTATCATCAGGAAGATACGGATGCTGGGTCGTAAGGGCCGTGCCAACACCGAGCTTCACTACTGTGGCACTTGTACTGGCATGATAAACCAGTAGAGGCGCGGTACCACGTCTAGTTCGTGGGTTTTTAAGCAACGAAACACTACCAGCATTGTGTTCAAGGATGATATGTGCGCCAACTAATAAGTTTGGTAACTCGCCGAGATGTTGCATTCTAGCTCTAACTAAGATATGCCTCCCCGCATTCCTATCGACTTTCTCATATGGAGATTAGAGTAGCTAAAATACCTGTGAGAGATTAGACTTTTATAATAATATAACGAGGTATAATTCCTCTGCAGCTGCAGAAGTTTAAATAGGCCACCTTATTAATATCGGGTTATAATGCTATAATATGTTTAAGATCTATTCTTTATTATAGTTATAGCCCGGCCCTTGATGTGTTAACTGAGCCCGAAGATCGAAGCACTACCAGATAGTCTTTGGGCGCCGAAAAGCCGGATGTGTCAAATTATTGTATCGTTGTTGTTTTGATCACTGCTGCTGTGCTACCTCGGGCTGGTCTGGAGCAATAACTCGCATCGGAGTCGGGCCGCTTCCTATATTTCGGTCATAGCAGTTTCCATGTCTCTCCAGTGCGTCTTATCCCCAAGTACCGACGCAAGCTCGTTCATCTTCGCCCAAAATCCTGAACCAAATCAAAGGAGCTGTGGGGCAGTCGGTCGCGTCGACTCGGCGAGCTCATGATGACCGAGGCTTTTGATTTCGGGTTTTCGGGCCCAGGTCGTTGCAGTTCCGAGTCAACGGGCATTGGGCCCGATAGTTGACCGGCTCCTCGGCAATCGTTGCTGGGCTTTCACAAGTATAAGATGAAGACCTTCACGGCGAGTCAGGTAGTAGGAACATCAGCCCGATCCTTCTGGCTTACCAACTTACACTTATCAACTCTGTTCAACACCTGTATAAGGTCCGAGCTTTTCTCTCAGCATGTCGCCCCTGAAAGGAAAAGTTGCATTAGTCACAGGTGCAAATGGCATCACCGGGAATGCCATCATTGAGTACCTCATTCGGCAGCCTTCGACTGAGTGGTAATGCATCAAGTGACACCCCCGAAGTTTGACGATCTTATGGACCTAACCTTGAGTCGACAGGACTCAGATCATCATCACGTCAAGGCGACCGCCGACAAACACGTTTTGGCAAGACCCCAGGATTCATTCTGTCGCCCTGGACTTCTTAAAGCCGGTTGATGATCTCGTCCAGCTCATGACGCCGCTTTGTGAGAACGTAACTCATGCGTTCTTCGCTTCTTATGTGCATAGCGAGGACTTTGCCAAATTGAAGGACCTCAATGTTCCTTTGTTTGAGAACTTTCTTCTTGCAATCGACAAGGTTGCGGGCAAAGCGCTGCAGCGCGTTTGTCTCCAGACTGGAGGAAAGGTATGAGTGATAACAAAAAGCAGAGTTATAACCTACTGAGTGGTGGTCTAGTACTACGGCGTTCATCTAGGCCCCGTCGAGGCTCCGATTCATGAAGAAATGCAGCGATATGAGGACCGAGGCGAGAACTTCTACTACCCCCAGGAAGACTTCCTTTGCAAAGTAGCCACTGAACGCAGCTGGGATTGGAATGTAATCCGGCCTAATGCGATCATCGGCTTCACTCCGGCAGGTGTGTTCAGTCCTGCCTCTACCCCATCCAATCTAGATGAGAGCACCACTAACCTGAAGAGTCTCGTAGGAAATGGAATGTCTGCGGCGCTGACACTAGCAATGTACTTCCTTTGCTGTCAAGAGATGGGTGAAGTTCCCATTTTCCCAGGCAACAATCTCATCTACAACTCAGTTGATGACTGCTCGTTTGCTCCAAGCCTGGCACATATGAATGTTTGGGCTGCGACAGAGGACATAGCCAAGAATGAGGCCTTCAACCATACCAATGGCGACGTGTTCGTGTGGAAGTACTTTTGGCGTAGAATGGGATCATACTTCGGGGTCGAAGTGAGTGCCCTCATTGACAATGCTTGTGTGGCCAGGGGCTCGACTGCTGACGGTGACGACTAGACTACCGAGGTGCCCGATTGGAAAGCCAGCGGGGAAGATCAACAGCACATGTCCCACAACTTCCTCATGACGGAGTGGGCCAAGGATAAGAAGCCGGTCTGGCAGAGAGTCGTGTGCAAGCATGGCGGTAACCCGGATGCATTCGACTGGGGTACCTGGGACTTCTTTGACTGGATCACCGGTAAAACATGGCCGACCATTGGCTCTGTCTCAAAGGCCCGCAAGTTTGGGTGGCAGAGGTACGACGACACGGTCGATACGTACTTGGAAACGTTCCGGTCCTTTGAGAATGCCGGCATCCTGCCTCCGTCAAAGACTAGCAGCAATCTCAGCCATAAACACAAGCCGCTACGCCCCCATCCCGCAGTCACGGGAGCCCAACCCTAGATAGATAGATCAATAGAATAGCTGATCAAATCACTTAGGTTACATTTGCCTCGACTGTTGCCTGTGAATGATTGACATTATTTGGCGTAGCCGAATACCAGACCGCTACGATGGCTTCCTAAGGGGTTTGCCGTCCTCTACGGTTTCCTAGCACTAGAGCCTCCAAGTGTGAACGGCCTCTAGTAACTGTATTCCGGCTATCTAGTCCGGGATGCTATTTACATCAAAGATTAAGAAGAAAGAAAGAAGTTCTCAAGTGCCCCTGAGCTGTGGGACAATTTCTCATCCCTGGCGCGCACGAGCTCAGTACGTCAATTACGTTCTCGAATCAAGGAGTATTTTTCACATCTCCCGCTTCGGCCCAAGAGTTACTCAAGACCCTTAAAATATGGCACAGGCCCGTTGTTCTCGCCTTGCCCATCCCTTCCAGCAGACTAGCAAACTCTAGCAGGACCATCTTGGCTGCGTTGTACCCGCCCTCGCAAATCACTCCCGAAAAGCTGACGGGGCCCCCATACCTCAAAAATCGCCAAGTTGGGTCAGCGTTGTCAGCTTCCGCAACCGACATGGGAAGTGCTGGTAGATCCTTCTCGTCAAGGTTGATAGTCTTCCAGTCCACATGAGTCAGAAGCTCGTATGGATCCGTATCAGCCTCGTTGCCATGTCCCATCTTCTCGTCGCCGTCGTTGGGTGGCATCATGAAAACGTAGAGGCCTAGGACAAGCGCGGCGGTAAACATGGTGACCTCGACATGGAAGATATTGCCGTCCTTAATGGACCGGCGGCTCATGGAGGTTTAAAGGCCTGCGGCATGTACGCAAGCCCATCGTGCATGCCACGTCCAGCCCCAGGTTGCAATATCCTGCAGGGCTGCCTGAGTGCTCTTGGCGCCGTCTCGAACAGCAGCAAGCTCAAAGACGCCCAAGTCCGCGACGAGGCTGATGTTCAGGGAGCCCGCCTGCGAGACCACCGCCGATGACGGTAACCTTCAAGGGAGCCATTGTAGTCAATAAAATGGAATACAGGATGAATGAGGCTGTCTGAGAAGACGAGTGGAGTTGCCCATGATGTTTTAACAAAGGTATCTCTGGCTCTCGGGATTCGTCCCCGCATCCCCCGCATCCCCACCCCCAGAGTCTGGGCGCACGGAGAGGTTGCCACACGGCATGTGGGACGCTAAAAGTTGCCTAGTGGCGGCCGTGCGTTTCACGGAGTCCGACAACAGCGAGCGTCGCCACTGTTCCCAGGCGCGCAGTACCTGTCAAGAACGAACAAAGGGGAGAGGCAGCACGCCCATTGTGAGTTTCTAGGGTGTGAGACCACTGTTCACGATTGTTGGCCTGCCCACTGTCCCTAGCTTCCACCATCACGTTCAATGCTAGGACAAACCTGTTTGTAATGCAGATCACGAAGGCTTCATATTTACTAATTTAAAGTAGACGACACAGCCCTGTGTCTTGTGGATGAGCGCTACTGAGCTTGTGCTCAGTCGTCGTCAAGTCCGTTGCTACCCTGTTAAACTCAACTTGCCGGCCAGAACTGCTAATTAATTCATCTAAATAGGACTAATATTTACATAGATATAGTATTTCTAAAGGACTTTTACCCAGAGTGCCTGTCCCGCATTACACCAGCCTCCCACTTGTACCCATGTGGGGCTAACTATCTTAAGAGACGGCTAGATATTTCCATTGTAATTTATAATATTTTTATCCTTTTATTAGTTCCTTTATTCCATAGCAAACTCACTAATCGTAACGTTGACATCTTGAACTCTTTTAAAGCTGTAAATTCCAATCTACACCAAGCCACCATCGAAACAGTTCACCATGTCGCGATGCCAGCCAACCACCAACATTCCCCCAATGAAAGACCTTACTATTGACAACATTACCGACAACGTCAAGATTTTAAACAACCAATGTCCTGATGCACGAACTCGGTACTTGTTTGACCGACTGGTGACGCATCTCCACGACTTTGCGCGTGAGACTAGGCTCTCAGTCCAAGAATGGCAAACCGGCCTGGAGTTTCTGACTGCCGCTGGCCAAATCAGTGACGATCTCCGAGCAGAATTGATCCTTCTCTCGGATACTCTTGGACTCAGCTTGCTTGTCGAAGCTGTCAACCACCCTTCCGCGGGAAACGCCACAGAAGGAACGGTTCTGGGACCATTCCATACGCACGACGCCCCTGTCACCGATAGCGGGTACGTGCTTCACGATGACCCAGATGCCCCACGGCTTTTCGTTCTGGCGTCCGTGAAGAATACTCGGGGCGAATATCTTTCCAACGTTACGTGCGACGTATGGGAAGGTGATGCGCATGGTTTTTACGACGTTCAAAACCCGAATCGAGATCATCCGGATGGCCGTGCTGTGCTCGAAACCGACCAGAATGGGTTGTTCTATTTCGTCGCTGTTGTTCCTGTGGCATATCCCATTCCCATGGATGGACCGGTTGGGAAGATGCTTAAACTCCTGAACCGGCATCCAAACCGTCCGGGTCATATTCACTTTATGCTGAAAAAGGCCGGCCACGACACCTTGATTACATCTTTGTATCCGAGGGGCAGCGAATACGAGACATCAGATCCAGTGTTTGGGGTGAAAGAAAGCTTGATCGTCGACCTAGGCGAGGTAGATCAAGCTCTCTCGGAGAAGTACAACGTGCCAGTGGGAACGAAGCTGCTGGAATATACCTTTGTTCTCATGGAGGAAGTTGAAGCTTTCAAGCTTCGCACAGACCAGACGAGGAAGGCATTGAGAGAAGCGGGGATTGAGATAGAACTGGTGGACGGCCTTCCCGTGCTTCCTGTTGACTAAGAAACAAGCAAAGAGTGTTGTTTACTCTACTTTAGTATGAATTCTATGATCATAGGGCACAATACTCCTAAACGTGGATGAGCAATGAATAGTATTAGCTGCCCAAGGCACCCGCCCAATGCGTTACTCAGGCCCATTGCCTGTTAGGACTGACCCAGGACTGGTGATTTCTACAAATGTGCTAGGTGAATACGTGAAGCTTGGGAAAGTTGCAATAAGGAGATAAATATACTACGTTCGGCTACCTACGTTACGATCTGCTTTGATGTGAATTGTTCCTTGCTTCCCAGGGCACGAGAACATGGTAAAAGCATCTTACAGGCCAGAAACTCCGCTCCACATCAGGGTAAAGGCGTCAACCAACGTATCCTCGCCATGAAGTGCCACTGTTTTATCAGTGGCCTCGCTTTCAAGGAGGCCACCTGGCCATCCAGCTTCTGTCATCTCCGCAAAGTCCGGCACAATCTTCGCTGGCAGGAAAGACGAGAAGAATGTGGACAAGTCCTTCTTCTCGATCATCTTGGCTTGGATCTCTTTCCCGGTCACTTTCTCGAAAGCTTCCTTGACGTCCTTAGTAGAATAGCCCTTGGGCCCATGAAGCTCAACAACTCGAGGGCTATTGCCATCTCCAAGAGAGTCTCCTGCACCTAGAGCCTGTCTTGCGCAGGTTCGTCCAATATCTCGAGCGGATACCTAGGCGCATCGTAAGAAGCTGAACCCTCCTCGATGCAAGTGGGACTTACCACGTATCGCTACATGATCTCACGCCCCGCAAAGCCAGAAAAGCTATAGATCCTCTTTATCCATAGTTTTCCATCAACCTCCTTTGACTGGCGGAATCAAATCGAGTACTTTACAAGCCGCGGGTACGGAGTGATTGCACCGGATTTGCTGGGGTATGGTGGCACTGACAACCCATCTGACTTGAACCGTTTTGCCTTGAAGGCGATTGTCCAGGACCTCTCGCAGCTTCTTGACTGCGAAGGTGTTGACAAGGTCTTTGCCGTGGGACATGATTTGTAGGCCATCCGATGTGTTATCATGATGTCCTGTTCGCTAATCGCTTAACAGCGGATCAATTGTCTTGTCCCGGGTCACAACTTACATCAGTCACAGACTCCAGGGTGGTGTATTCGTTGGTGTGGGATATGCCGCTCCTCCCAATGGCTTTTAACCAGGCAGGTGTTGAGCTTGCCAATAATGCAACTCTGAAGACCTTGTGATATCCTGCTTTTGGCTATTGGTACTTTATGAACGATGATGATGTAGCTCCCATTATGGACGCTTATGTGAGAAAAGATTCTTATGTAACTAAGAAAGTGACTAACTCCTCACAGATGGATTCTGCGTTTACCCTTACTTACCCTGACGACCCTGAGTATATGAAGAAGCACTTCTCGCCGGTGGGCAAGTACCGCCAGCGGCTTCTCGAAGGAAGAACCATGCCATGGACCAAGTATCTGGAGCCCGATAGCAAGTCCATCTTAAAGCGCATTACCTCTTTCAACGGTGGCTATGATGGCCCAGTCAAGTCCTACAAATCGTTGATGCGGGATGTTAACACCGCTGACGAAAGAGGTGATTCCTTCACGACCTCTTTGGCATGCCAGGTTCTAATCTGTGTGGTAGCCCTTTCACCGGATGCAAAGATCCCTGTTCCAGTTTTGTTGCTGACTGCGGCTCGTGATCCGGTTGCTATCCCTGATGTGCAGATTGGTAACACACGACCCTTTGCAAGCAACTTTTCTGTCAAGTCTATCGAGGCAGGTCACTTTCTTCAGGTTGAACAACCCCAACAGTTTGCAAGGAGATCTTTGGTTTCATTAGCAACGTTCTTGAGAACTCGTAGATATTAAAACTAGCTAGGCTATTGCTTCTGGCATAAATCAATCCCGTTACCTAGTGCTCTTGAGATAACCCTGTGCTGAATGGTAAGACCCTCGCAGCCAGGTTAAGCCCAAGAAAAATGTTCCAGATGCAGAAGAATGTCGCCAGTACCTCTTTTTGCTATGCCCAGTTGCTCACGCGCTACGGCTGCAGAAACATCGCTCTGCATGCTGAGAGGACCACACACAAAGACGCCGAGGGACTTCCCAGAGCCACTCGATATGGCCTCCTCTTCCACCTTGACTGCTAAGTCGGGCCTTGATTTTAGATGTTGGATGCTTGGCTTGGAGCTTGGTGAAGTCTTTTGACCATCATCTATGTCTAATGTCGTTATGACTGGGGTAGGCGTTGACTCAGATGCCTTTTCTGGATGGTCCAATGCCTTTGAGAATTGTCCTGTCGGTGTTGGATTTCCTTTGTTTGCTTCCGAGCCCGTGTAGTAGATTTCGACTTCAAGTCCGCGTGTTGGTGCTTCCGGTCGTGACTTCAGCAGATGACGGACCTCCTCCTCGAACCATGTGGTAGTCAAAACATCCCGAGTGACCAGGATGATTCTTAGAGATGACTCAGAAGCTTCATCTGAAGAAGACCCGGCTTGGAGTTGACGGTCTAGATACGCCGAGATGAAGGGCAGGATCCAGCCCGCACCTGATCCACCGGCAATAACGAGCATGCGATGGCTATCATCAATAGCCTTGGCATCAACACCGCCATATGGGCCGTCTAATAACACCCTCATCTTGGCGTTTGTGTGCAATTCGGCGTAATGTGCCAGCCGAGCCGTGAACCCACCACGGGGCCGGATGAAGAAGACCAGTTCGGATTCGTCGAATCCGCTTCTGGCATCCCTGAATGGTAGAGAACAGGCTGTAAACGGGTGAAGAGTCAAGGCGTGGGGGCCTAGGCCCATGAACCGGACGAAATAATGCTGGGCGACGGTCCAAGTTGCCTTGGTTGGTACAGAAACGCGAATGAAGCCGTTGGAAGCAACAGTCAGCTCGGCGTGATGGCTTATACCGTGTTCGAAATAGATGCGCGCCTGTCGATATAGCCACGATAGCGAAAACAGAACCCCAGTAGCAGCAAAGTAGTCCCTGTCAATGATCAGTGTTGAGTCCTATGCAGTGCTGAGGGCCGTGACAACATACCATGCAGTTAGTGTGGCGTCGCAGTGAAAGAACAAGAATAGCACAAACACGAGACCAGCTAGGAAATGGGCGAATTTGAACCACTCGTAGCATAGACTCCTGTGCGAATGCGTCAGTTAACAATTTAGCCTTCGGTCGAACTGGGTAGTTTTGGCATCGCCTACCTTAGCGGCCCCCATGAGGCAAAGGTCAACCAGGCCTGGGCGATAAGGGCGACTACGCCTGTCCAGTAGAAGACGGTAGTTTTCCACATGTCGACCGTCATCCCCTTGTCGATATTGTAAATGATAAATGGAAATGTGTGGATGAGGGAGAGCACGAAGAAGGCGTATGATATCCAACGATGGCATGTCTGAAGCCGCTCATGTGAGATGCCAGTTACCAAAGTGATAAAGTTGGTCTTGGCTGACGTGGCTATCACAAAGGGCAGACAGGCCAAAGCCATCCAGCCAGTTCTGGTCGCGATGGGGGGCGAGGACCCGTAGTCGACGTCTTCTGTGTTGGGCCAATAATACGGTTTTGGACCGAGCGTCATGGCGAAGAAGAAGATGGTACCGACACCTGCCAGTGCCAGCAGGCCTATGGGTGCCGAGTTCCAATCGAGGGCTGGGATCCTCAAGGTTTTATACGACAGGTATCGATATAGCGCCTTGGTCTTGGTCACAGGCCTCGTCTGCTGGACTCGCCAAGGGGTCAAGCTTCCTGCAATGTAGACCAGCGCGAAGACGATGATGCTCGATAGGAAGAAGGCGACGGTAGGCAGGGCATAGCGGTGATCGGCTTCATACCTAGAAGACATGTCAGTCGAGGCTCATCTGTGGTCAGTTTGGGATTCTGCGGCTCACCAGAATCTCCAGTAGCCCTCCTGGTAGTCACATTGCGATGTCTCGTTGAAAGCGCATTCGTACTCACGGTAGTTGCCGGAGAACACCAACGGCTTGTCCAGCCATGGTGTTGCACGGCGCTGAATCTGCTTGTCCATGTCGACTTGGCCAGTACAGCTGATGGTAGTCGAGTGAACTGTATCCCTCACTTGTCATGGAAGACTGAGCACACCTGTGTATGAGGTGAAGTGTACGGAGACCTCCTTCTTGTGTATTTATTCCCGGCCAACTCCACGCCGGACCCGTCCACCGGGCTCTGCTAATATGCGCTAGACTACTCCGGCCCCTCTTGGCTAGATAGCCGAACCGGTGCTCCATGCTGACCGGCTGCGCATGTTTGCGCACGTTTTCCCAGGTCTCGAGTGGTTTCGATACACGCGACGATCCAGAATAATCACCACCAGTTCGAGAATCCATGCGAACCACGGCTAGACGGCAACAAGCTACATGGGGATCGCCAATGATAAACTGCTCTTACGAGTTGCAAGCCCACCTCGCGTGTGGCAGCTGCGAATCACCTGTTGCGTGAAAAATGCTGACAAGCGAGGCTGACGCCCCAGTAAACGTTCAATCAATGCCCATGCTCGTTGCTTAATACCCCTGAGACCGAAGTTCTATGACTCTGCCACCGCTCGACTGATACAGAGAACAGATTTCTATTATTCTGCCTGCTTGATTGAGAATCTCAAGCGCCGACAGCCAAAACAATCGTTCGACTGAGAATCTTCAACGCCCAACACCGCCTGTGACCCTTTCAAGATGGACATGTCGACAATGACAATGGCAATGGGCACAGCTATGTCCGACATGCCAACAGCCACATCAGCCTCTACTCCTATGTCCACGTCGATGGACAGTATGGATATGTCGCATTCCTCGTCCATGATGCCTGCCAGCGACATGGCCATGGTGTTCTTCCGGGCAGTCACAACACCGCTATTCTCATCGGCCTGGACCCCCTCCAGTGATGGTACCTATGCTGGGACATGCATCTTCCTCATCGTATTCGCTGTCATCCACCAGATACTCAACGCCGTCAAGCGCATACTTTTCAGTACTCCCGATGCAGTCGTGCTGCCGAGGGACTCTTATAACCCCAACATGTCATTGGCCGAACGCCTACGAGAACAATTGGCCAACCATCCTTTCCGCATGGCCGCCGAGACGACTCGCGCCCTGTTCCAAGTCGTTACCAATGGAATTGGTTATCTGCTGTATGTCAAATCACACGCAGACAGCTCAAAGCTGTCCGACCTGGCCTTGCGCTAACTATCATCGATAGTATGATCGCTGTTATGACAATGAACGTCGGATACTTTCTGTCAGTTCTGGGAGGAATTTTCCTTGGGACGTTGATTGCTGGTCGCTTCGGATCTGATGGCGCCTCTGGACACTGAGTCGAGGTGACAGCGATGATATGGTTTTGTTGACAAGGTCTGAAGTGTACCGAGGTGTGAAACCTGCCAGGATAGTTCAGTTCCTTGTGTTTTATTACGAGTGTGTGCTAGTTATAAAAACAAATAGAACTCATATTCATGCCTAAAAACGCCTATACTCATACAATCCGTAACTCATGTGAAATCATACTCATGCTCGACTACCTCACTCCACCTCGAGCAGCTCGTGGATCAACTTGGCTGCCATTTCCATACATTCGCAGAACCTCTGAGTTCTGTCCCTTCCAGTAACGATGGAAAACTTGGCCGAAGCAGCATCAACAACATACTGAACCCACACTGAATCAGGATACCTCAGGACCATACCAAACTCGCCACCTCCAGAACCTCCGAGATCAGTTGAACCCGTCATCAGCCAGTGAGGTCGCATGCTGATGTACGTTGGATCGTTGTAGATCTCAGGCATCGCCTCGCCATCTTTGAGAACGGTTTGCATGGCTGACATTGTTCGTTCGTAGCCTTTGCCCTGTTGCACGCGGTTGACATTGGCGACGTGACTTCTCGCGGCGGCGAATAGCAACGTCTGTCGTTTCCGAGCTTCAATGGAAGAGTCGTCGGCTGCATCACAGAAAGCTTTGAGCTCGGCGGTGTAAGTCTGGATGATCTCGGGACGACCTTTGTGCGCGTGGCCCATGGAGATGGCACTCCAGCAAGGATGGTTCTCACCCAGGAAGTACTTGGATGCCAGTTGGACCATGGTCTCGAAGATTCCTTTGGCTGGCACTTTGTGGAGCTGCAAATATTCTTGGCCAAAGTTGACGCATTCCCAAGTGGTGAAGCCAATGATGGAAGTCTCTTGCAGATATCGGGCTCGAACATGGGCGATACGCTCATCAATGACCGGACAAGATTGACAAGTATACTCTTCCAACTTGATCTCATCCACACCGTTCCGCGAGTCGAGCGTATCTGGGCCGTCTCTTCGATAGTTAAGGATGGCCGAGCTGGTTGCATCGTACAACTCTCGTACCGTCATACCGTCAATCATGCTGTGTTCGACGACGGAGCCAGACATTCCGTTGGAGCAGACGACAAACTTGAGGCCTTTGTCAAACCAGCGGTTGAAGCCATCGTTGAGCTGCCAGCACTTCATTCTCTCAAAGGGAGTGGTGGGTGTGCCGTCATCAAGACTGACGACAAATGCTGCACCTTCAACCATGTCGAGGTATCGCTTGTTTTCCAGGCTTAGGTTCTTGAAAGCTTGGCGCATCTACTGGATGTTAGTATACTGGGGACACTCTGGCAGAGTTTGTACTCACCTCGGCCCACGAGCCTCGTTCATCTGCCGTCAAAATGCCAACCCACGAGTCGTCATTGACCTTATCCAAGATGGCCTGGAAAGTAGACTCCAATTTCGCAAATGGAACATGACGTCCCTGATCATCTGTCAAGTTGACTCTGAATAAGTGACCGCGTCTAAGCACCGCAATGTAATTCTCAGACGGCATCTTGCGCATCTCATCAATGCCTGGAAGAGCTTCCCTGAAAGAATTGAAGAGCCACCCGTGGAGGTACATGCATTGGGGCCGACCGCCGATGACAGTTGGCTCTAGTCTGCCGCTCTCAAGCTTCTGCTTGAACTCAAGTGCTACGAGGGAGATAATGGCCGCCCTCTCTGCTTGCCTATGGGGGAACCTGCTGAGTGTATCACTGCCGGCAAAAGTGCTGAACGGTGACACGGGATAGTTCCGTCCAGTGAAAATGGTCTCCAGGTATGGCTTGAAGAGCCAGTTGTCGATGTTCGGGTCATTGAAGCGGTCCATGAGTCTAGCATGTAGCTTTCTGCCCACGCCACCGGGCTCGCTAAGTCTCTGTAGCAAAGTAACCATGTGCTCCAACTCGGGTGGCGTGAGGAGATGCTTGACGGCTCCGAAGTAGAGATCGAGGACTGAGTCAAGATCGAGCAGAGGCAGGATGGGCAATTTCTCGGATGCGGCACAACAGTCAAAGCCATGCCTGGGGTGACTGTTTATTGGCACCACCTCTTGGCTATTGGTCGACTTCTGGACTGGAACTGGCCCATGGCTGGTCGGCCCGTTGGCGGCTGTACCGTTGCTGGCAGCACCATTGGTAGTTGATCCGTTAGTGACTGGAGTATCGCTGACTGGATTACTAGTGTCATCCGCCTTACTCTTTCTGATCCGTTTGGACTTTTGCAAGATCGTATCCGTCAGGGTAAGGATGCTTGAAGCATCCAGAACCTGAGACGTCTGCAGCGGCGCTTCAAATTCTCTCCCGATCCAGTTCTTGATCTCGATAGCAACGAGTGAGTCGATGCCTAGATCAGGAAGCGGTACGTCCAACCTCATGTCATCCGGGCCAATGGCAATGAGCTCTCTGATCTTTGTCGTCACACCTTCAGAGACCACGTCGTGAGTCTCCTGGGGAGTGTTGGCGGCCGCAAGCTTCTGACTGAGAGTTACGGGTGCTTTTTGCGCCTTATCGTCGGTGGATGAGGTCACATCCTTTGTCCGAAGGATATCGGTAAAGAATGGGTAGTTGTATGTGCCATCGTTGGGGATCGCGTTGGGATCAATGCCGACAATCAACTGAGAATATCCATCACGAGGAGCCTGCGTGCCAACCGCGTACTCAACCATGGAGATGACCTCATCGAACTCCACAATAGTAGCACCCTGTCTAAAGAGCATCTGTCTTCGCTCTGGGCCAGTCGTATCAGCGTCAGAGCCGCCAATCAACGCAGGCATGATTGTGGTGAAATGCGTCTTGGATCCAGCTGCCAGCTGCTGCCTCGCGAAACCTTCTTCGAAAGAGTTGCCAGAGTTGTAGTGAGCCTGCCCCTTGGTTCCTAGAATCGCTGCGGCTGAGGACACCATGATGAAGAAGTCGAGGTCATCGCTGGCAAATGAGGAATGGAGGTTGAGGGTGCCGATTCGCTTTGGACGAACCGCTCCGTTGAAGAGCTGGGCATCCATGTTCTCCAAAGTGCCATCCTAATCACGCGTTAGCGAGGTACTTATCATCGGGACATTAGATTTATGAATACGAACCTGGAACACGGTGGCCGACTGAATGATACCCCTGACAGGAGGTAGGTTGTCCGCACACCACTCCGCCACCTCTTGGACCTTGTCCCCATCGGTGATATCGCAAGCTGGGAGGTACAGCTTGGCGCCGAGAGCTTCCAATTCCTTCTCCAAGGCCTCTCTATGACCTGAGTACCTCGTTGCACCACTGCGGCTCAAGGCCACGATGTGCTTTGCGCCATGAGATGCCAGCAGAGGACAAATCTTCAAGCCAAGGTTCCCAAGTCCACCAGCAATAACATAAGCCGCGTCTGGAGAAAGCTTCAAAGGTGCTGGTCGAGGGACTGTGGCCTTGACGAGAGCTCCGTCGTCAGCCTCCAAGACAATCTTGCCCTGGGTCTTGGGGTACAGTCGGAAAGCGTCTTCAATATCTGAAATGGGCATCTTGATGATTGGGGAAACAAGTCTCAGACGATCATTGCTGAACAGCTCCATGACTTTGTCCAAGACCTCTCCAATGACTTGCGGTCGACGATGGGCGAGAAGTCCCAAGTTGAGCGACACGAAAACGGCGTTCTTGTCAGACGTCGTCATTGTCAAGGGGCCATCACCGTATCCAATATCGACAAAGGTGCCAAAGCTCGCCAGGCACGCCCAGCTATCTTCAAATCTGGCCCCGCCAAGGGAGTTGAGGATCATGTCGACGCCCTTTCCAGCGGTCTGGCGGATCACGCCCTCTCTAAAGGTCGAAAATTGGCTCGAAAATATGTGACTTTCTGGGATGTGGAACTCGCCTCTGATCAATGTCCTCCCAGCAGCGTCTTTGACGGTGGCAAATATCTCGACGCCTATCATCTGCGACATCATGATGGCAGCCTGGCCAGTTGGTTCATCTGCGGCGTGGATCAAAACACTCTGGCCTGTGTCAAGTCTTGCAATGTTGAAGAGCGCATGATATGCGGTGACGAAAGCCATTGGCAGTGAGGCAGATTCAGAAAACGTCGCTGAAGCTGGCATCTTGCGCATAAGAGTCGAGTTTGGGATGCTCAGACTACTCGCAAATGGAACCGTGCCTCCGAGACCAAACACTCTATCTCCAACCTTCCATTGCTCACGAAGGCCAGTTCCAACAACGGTGATTATGCCGGCCCATTCGGAGACTGCTGTCGCTTTGACTTGCTCGTTGACATGGCCGAGAGCTGTGTCCACGTCGATCGAGCTCACACCATAAGCTTTGGCTTCGACCTCAACATCGAACGGGCCCAAGATGCCACGAGGCTCATCATCAGTGAACCGAATGCTACTCAGCAGCCCAGGTGTTGCGATCTCCATTCTCAGAGGTCTCTCTGGTGAGAAAAAGGGAGTCGTATCTGTCGTGGTCTCGTCTGTCTTGCTTTGAATCCATCGCTGATAGTTTGTCGCTGCCCTGACTCGGGGGACGAGCACTTTGCCATCGCTGTACTCATACTCTAGCTCGCAGGTAGGACCCCTCTGTTGATAAAAGGAAATGTCCATGATACGAAGCATGACGCGTAAGATGTCCAAGTTTGCGGGAGAGTCCTGCTTGACGACCAGTGAAACCAGTTTCAGGGACTCATTCTCTTTGCGTGCCACACGGGTGAAGCCAGTCACCATGTTCATGTCGGCTCCCGAGGAAGAATTGGCACCGTCTGCTCTCATGCTGACCCAGAGAACAGACTTTGCCTTGAGGGCAAGTGTCTTGAGCTCTGAGAATCTCGCTGAGGATGGGTTGGCCAAGAGGGGATCGGATCCTTCGTCGAGAACAACATACAAAGACTCTGGGACAATTTTATGCCGAGCGAGACCAGAAATAGACGATCCCATGCCGTTGATTGCCAGAATCGATGAGAATTGACCGGCAAAGTTTAGGAGTTTTCCTTCGGTGTTGGTAATGATGTTCACTGGCATTCTTTTGCGGGTTGTAGAAGCGAGGGCAGTTGAGATGGCGCAGTAACAGGACTGGCCAACCCTGCCAAACGTCTTTGTCGCTGGTTCAAGACCACTGAAGCTGTTCGTCGAAAGGACATGCTCCCACTCAGCTGGTGAAGGGAGTGGCAGTTGTTCGGAGTATTCGCCTAAGAATTCTATAAGCTGACGCGTGTGGGGTAGGAGAGAAGAGACTTACTCGACCACATGCTTTCCATCATACCAAAAATGAGGTCGTATGTTGGCGATGGGTCTCTCATACCGAGAAGAACAAGAGCGCCGCCTGGAACCAAAAGCTTGCGTGCATTCTTGACAGCCTCATCTAGGGAGTCGGCGATGCGCAGCACATTGTTGACAATGACCACATCGTAAGAGTCGGGTCCAAATCCTTGGCTCAGCGGATCCTGGTTGATGTCGAGGGCCTTGAAGTTGACGCCCTCATGTTGAGAAAAGGAAGATTTGAGTTGTTGCAAAAGCGAAAGCGATACATCGGTCAAGTCATAAGACTGTATGTTTCGCCCCTCGAAAGCCTCGAGGATATCACCAGTATGAAAACCAGTGCTCGATCCAATTTCCAAAATCTTCATGCGAGGTCTCTTAATCGCATAAGACGAAAGATACTGACTGACGTGGATGGCAAGTTTCCGTCCCGTCTCAATATTCTCTTGAACTTGGCCAAGTCTGCCCTTTTCGAGGAGCAGTGGCAAAGGATTAATTTCTCCTTTGATGATGGAGGTCAAATTCGGGCCGATTGTGGAGAGAAGATCTCCCTCCACACTTAGCTTCGGGAGCGAAGAGAGGATCTCGATAGCCGAGATCATGGAGACATCTGCTAGTAGCATCCTGCTCGCTTGCGACGAGTTGTAATCCTGCATCCATTTGAAAAGATGCTTTCGGTAGCCTGTCAAGGCTGATGGATCAAATGCCTCATCATCTCGAGAAATGTTGTTGATGCACGATCTGATGTGCAAAGCTGCACCTCGTGCGAGGATGACATGGTGATCGACAGCTGCGTTTCCAGGTGGTGTCGTCGGTCTCAGTGATGGTCCTGAGAAGAAGTCGGCGTCTGTCTCCCAGTCGACGTGAAGAACGGTATTTCGCTCATGATGCTCATCAGGCGACTTTTGCCCCTCTCCGATCACCACAGTCTCCAAATTAGACATGCTCACAACTGGCTCCGCCCGTAGATCTGTCTCGCCTTTTTCAAGGACGGCAATCTTGGCTCCAGTGGCAAGCAAGCCAACCACGACCTCGAGTTCTCGTCCAGCTTGGTTTGGAACAGTCGGTGAAATAACGATCTCTCGGATGGAAGTGGGCATGACAGATCCCGACTTGTGATAGATGGCTTGGAGGGGTAAAAAGACATGCGTGATTGCGTCCAAAGTGGTTGGATGAATGAGGTGACGCTGCATGAACTGACCAGGCATGTGACTTTGGACATCCGGGACACGGACCGTTGCGACCGCTTCATGATCACCGAGGTTCAAATGGACAATGTCAGCAAATGTTGGACCGTAGACATTTCCGTTTCGCTCGAGGTTGGAGTAGATGGTGTCATGGTCGAGTTCGTTCTTGCAAGAATCGCGAGCGTTTTGCACCCACTGGGCCCTCATATCCGAAGCGATGTCCTCCTCTCGAGTGCCCTCTACTTCATTTTCTTGGGAGCCGTACTCAGCCGTGATTAGACCTCGGCAGTGCTCAGACCACTGTCCCTCTGCGGAAAGTGCCGCAACAACAAACTCACGCCAGTTTGAGGGACCTCGGCGAAGAATGATTTGAACTTCAA
Source organism: Fusarium sp. MBC 441 (assembly GCA_030779165.1). Lineage (NCBI taxonomy): Eukaryota > Fungi > Ascomycota > Sordariomycetes > Hypocreales > Nectriaceae > Fusarium > Fusarium sp. MBC 441. Next base: position 21,165 of record JAPFTC010000274.1, read on the forward strand.
CAGTCTCCGGGCTATCCGGGATCACGAGGGCCTTGATGAAGCGGACATTTTGCAGTCTGATGTGACTGATCCTGTCGACTTTCTTGCTATCCTCGGCAAGTTGCCATGCTGCTTCAATGGCCATGCAGACATAGCCTGATCCTGGAAAGATCTTGAAACCGTCGATAACGTGGTCGGCGAGCCATGGCTGACGATCAACGCTGAGAATCTGTCGCCAGGTAGGATCGATCGAGTTGCCGCTGATGATACGCAGGCCCAAAATGTCATGATAGGGATGCTGACGCAGCCGATACTCCTTGCTGAGTCGGGATTCATGCCAGTACTTGGCAGAATGATCCCAGCAGTAAGTAGGCAGATCTGAAATGACTTTTGTGGGAAGTGCCGGCGATCCGAGAGAGTTGGCAGTGTCGACATTGACAGGGTAGCCCACTTCAAACAGTTTTCCGACCGCAGAAATGACGGACTGGCGGGCATCTTGAAGTCGAACTAACGCTGACGTGTACTCGTAGTCAAAGTTGGCAAGGTTAAGGGCCTTGAGAGTCTGTCCAAACGGGCCCTTGAGAGCTGCATGAGGACCAATCTCGATGAAGACGGGATTCATGATGCCCGAGTTCTCCTGGCGGAGAGAGCGACAGAGGCTTTCCAGAGCTTCACTGAACCGAACCTGCGAAACGAGGTTCTTGACCCAGTATTCAGACCCGAATCCGAACGTCTTTTCCATCGAGGTGACGGAGGAAAAGAAGCGGACTCCAGTCGACGAGATGGTAGTTCCGCGAACTGACGAAGGTTAACCATGAAAATGTCTAGGGTATCGACTCACCCACCTTCACCAAGTGCATCGAGATATCTGGGAGATACCGTTCTCATGTGATGGCTATGATAGGCCGTGTCAACCTTCAGGAGCCGATTGAAAACAGAAGCCTTTTCGAGGAGTTGCTGCACATCCTCAACTGCCTCCTTGTCGCCAGTTAAAGTCGTGCTAACTGGGCTGTTAACACATGCGACCGACACGATTCCACGCTGCAAGCAAATGTTAGAGAGTTTGACTAAAGTTTCAGTGTTGGACTTACCGAGTAGGGAACTTGTTGTATGTATGGGAGAATGGCAGCTTCACCAAGACCGGCCGCAAGCATGCCACCTGTCGTGGGAATCATCTCATGACACCAGGAAGCAATCTGACTTCGACAGAACGAAACCGTCAAGGCTTCTTCCTGAGTCAAAGCCCCTGCTGCATAAGCAGCTGCAATCTCTCCGCTCGAGTGACCCACAACAGCCTCAGGCAGGACGCCAAGATGCTTGAAAAGCTCGACAAGGGCAACCTGGATTGCGGTGCTGGCTGGCTGTGCGTACTCGCTCTTGTCGATCTGTGTAGAAGACTTGTCTCTCTGAAGTTCTTCGACTAGACTCCATGAAAGTCCAAGGGACTTCAAGATGCTGTCAGACTTGAAGACAGAGTCTCGAAAGACCGATGGGCTGGCCGTCTGCAAGAGCTCACGACCCATGGCAAACCATTGAGCTCCTTGGCCAGTAAAGAGAAAGACAACTGGTGGGTGTCTCGAGGATCTTGTCAATGATAGGCGCTCAAGAGAGGAAGCCAGGTCTTCGGCTGATGAGGCGACGTAGCTGGCTCTCCAAGCCATGAGACTTCTGCGGCTTGCCAGGGTATGGGCAAGGTCGCCGAGATGGAGCGTCTCCTGACGTGAGCTCACCCATTTCTGAAACTCGCTGAGGTTCGAACGCAGACAATTTTTCGACTTGGCCGAAAAGACAAAGAGTCGAGGGGGCTCCGTACGCTTCTCTAGGTGGTTGATGCCGTTGGCATGAGACACCCCATTGGTTCGAGGAGAGGCGTCCAAGGCCTCGAGAATAACGTGAGCGTTGGTTCCACCAAAACCAAAGTTCTGAACAGACGCTCTGCGTATGGCGTTTGATGGCCACGGTTGAAGTTTTTGTGGTATCTAATGACATGATCGTGAGTGTCTGCTGTCGGACTTGGAAATGGGTTGACCATACCTTGATTCCATTCTTTTCAATGTCCCGCAAGCTCTTCTTCAAGTTGACCAAGCTCGGCACAGAAGGGATGAGACCCTTCTCAAGGATCAAAGCAGTTTTGATAACTGCAGCGAGTCCACTGGTACACTCAAGATGTCCCATGTTTGCTTTGACGCTGCCAACGTAGAGCTCAGGGTTCTTGTTGGGACAAAACACCTTTTGAATCGCGCCAAGTTCAATCTTGTCCCCAGCAATTGTCCCAGTGCCGTGTGCTTCCACGTAGGCGGTCTCCGTTGGATCAAGACCTGCCTGACTGTAGACTGCTCTTGTGAGCATCTCTTGAGACTCTGCGCTTGGGTATGTAATGCCGTTTGTCTTGCCATCTTGGTTGACGCCCGTGTTGCGTATCACGACACGGATGGGATCGCCGTCTTGGAGAGCATCATCGAGACGCTTGAGAACAAGGGTAGCAACGCCTTCTCCTCGGCCATAGCCAGAGCCACGCTCGTCAAAAGAGTAGCTCTTTCCATCATCATTAAGCATACTAATTCCGTTAGACAATAGCTCATTAGTGATGCGTGGTAACTCACTTAAGGAAACTCATTCCAAACATAAACTCCGGAGATAGAATGAGATTGGTTCCTCCAACAAGTGCAATTTTTGACTCTCGATTTCGAAGACCCTGACAAGCCTGATGAAGGGCCACCAGACCTCCAGAGCAAGCCGTATCCAAGGAAAGTGAAGGCCCTTTGAGGTCAAAGAGGTATGAAATGCGGTTGGCCACAATGGCCTTGTGAGTTCCGGTCACATGGTACTTGACCAGGTTATGCGTATCCTTCATCATCATGGTTTCCCAGTCTTGACTGAAAGTCGCGACGTAAACAGCCGTGTCAGATCCACGGATGCTTTCGAGGGGGATACCAGCATTCTCAAGAGCTTCGTATGAAGTCTCAAGGAGAATACGCTGTTGTGGATCAATGGCTTTTGCTTCATTCGGGGAGACTCCAAAGAACTTGGTATCCCAAGCACCAATGTCTTGTTGGATGAAGTGACCACCACGTTGATTATGGCCCTCTTGGGAATCTGGGTAAGGGTGGTGAAAGGACTCCCAGTTCCAACGATCTGGAGGCACATCTTGCCAGGCTGTGCGGTCGTTGGAGAGGAGGTCCCAGAGCTTTGAGGGGTTGTCTGCACCTCCGGGTAGTCTGCATCCCATGCCAATGATGGCAATGGGTGTAGGGGTTTGTGGACAAGTAGAAGGCATTCTGAACGGACTGGAATTTTTGAATGATGAGATGAGGATGGACGTGCTTCTGCCTAAGACATCTAGAGCACAGACTTGGACGTTATATATCAAAGTGACGGCCTGGACATTCTCATCTCCCATCCTTCATCTCAAGAGGCCATATCTCCGACTTGAAGCACCTCGCAAAGCAGCCTATCAAATTCTTAGCCCAGATATCGTGAGAACACCAAGTCTTGAGCTGCCCGGTGGCGCAATTTACCAAGGCGCCGCTAATCTCTAATGTGGCCAGTTTCTCCCACCTCCATCATCCCGGCTCATGGATCTTGGAGAATTCTCTATCAGTTCGCTCTGCACGTGTGAGGAAGTTGGTCGTGATATCTCGGCGTATACTGGAAACAGCAGACTCAGAATGATCAGATATGCAACTGCGCCGTTGCGTAACACTTAGATATGGCGACAGCTTCAGGGGTAGGCTTCACGATGCAGCGGCTAAAGTAGTCGTAGAGTGATTTCTGGGAGTTTCACGTACGAGCTACTGTAGTGATTTTCTTTCTTGGATTGCCATGGCGAAGCAAATACCTCAACTACGTTCCAAGACCAGGTCTAGATGAGGTCCTGGCTGCACGAAACCCCTGAAGTAGAAGTTCAACTGCGGCGTAGTTGAGGCAGGGAAACTCTTGGGCTTCTGGAGCACGTACTTATGTAGTGGTAGGACAAACTATCCGTCGGATCCGAAAGATTGAGATAATAGTTGCCTGACGACTCACACCTTGTCGATTTAGAAGTTCCACATCGGGACACCCGTCACAACCAACTCTGCTAGGCCAGTAAACGAGCAAACCCCCACAACCCGGTCTCTGTCCAGCATCAACCAAGACGACACCCGGTAGTTGGAGCGGGTAGCGGGTAGATAGTATGATGCGGATAGATGGCGGGATCGACGCCCGTCCGCGGCTCTGCAAGCTGCAATCTTCAGCTAGGATGCGAATCCCACGAATAGCAGGCCTTTCGGTTATCCAGGGGGGAGGCGGAAAAGTCTGGCCGTCGATCCGATGCGAGGTCACATTTTTCGTACAGTCTTCGGATACGAGGGATCTTTCCCGGAACCCCTTGCTCTTGATCTCCTGATTGGGGTCACACACTCTTTGGGGATTACGCAACCTTGGTTCCTTCCATGAAATGGTGCAGACAACTGAAAGCTGGGGTAAGACAATCCCAACATTTTTCGAGATGGAGGTGTAAGGCTGATCGCCATAATCTTTCGCCATCCACCATCCACCATCCACGCAAGTGCGAGCGATCATTTGCAACGTCGATAGTAAGCGCAAATTCCCAATGAAGTGTTATTCCACGCGGCTTCCATGCCAAGTCCATGATGTTTCACTCCCTCGTGACGAGCCATCGCTTATTGATGACCCGAACGTCAAACCGTTCAACGTTATCCGGCCAGTCTACGCTGGAGCGACCACTGGGATTTATACGTATTGTGCTTCGTCTGATTACTTATCAGCTTAACCGAGCTGACGAGTGCGAGTGCGAACGCGTTAATGGCCTGACCTTGCAGCCGCGTGCCCCAGATCTTCAAGGGCGCGCCCGCACTAGGGCTTTATTGACACATCGACTCTGCTTAGCGCTCGTATAATTAAGCATAATTACCCTTTTTTCGCGATGTTGTCTTTCTCTGTCGGTCAACTTCAACGTGAAAATGCAGGTCCCTCAGCCAGCCTCATCCGCTACGCCAGCGGAGAACAGGAACTCTCAGCAGTCAGTAAAACCGTCAGTGAATTTGACATTTGCTTACTGTTTTTAGGAGCCATGATAACCCACCAGTTGAAACCACGACGAATGCAGATTCAGGCTCAGGGGAAAAGTCTCCACCAGCAGACGTGGAGCCTGCACCTCAACCAGCACTCTTGCCGGATGAGGGATCTGAAGACTCGGAGAGCGACAAATATCTTCATGGAATGCCGCTAATCCTTATGGCTCTATCTTTGATGATCGGTGTCTTGACAGTTGCCTTAGATAACAGCATCATCTGTAGGCAACCTATTCTGTACCTTTCTCTTTGGCTAACATCCAAAAGCTACTGCTATCCCAAAGATGACAAGCGAGTTTAACAGTCTCAGCGACGTTCGTGAGTTTTGGCCATCGAGTTGCACTGTAGCTGCTAACGATTCCAGCCTGGTACGGCACCATTTATCTCCTAGCCCAAATGTCCTTCCAACCAACCTTCGGCAAGATGTATACCTTTTTCAATCTGAAATGGATATATCTCGGCGCTGGGGTACTTTTCGAAGTTGGCTCCATCATTTGCGCGGCGGCCCCAAACTCCGCAGCTTTTATCCTTGGCAGAGCCGTGGCTGGATTTGGAGCTTCAGGTCTTTACTGCGGTTCCATGATCATCATAACGCAAATTGTCGAGATGAGAAAACGACCGCTGTTTCTCGGTATTATCAGTAGCATGTTTGGTGTTGCTTCTGTCATTGGACCTGCTCTCGGAGGCGTCTTTACTCATTCAGAGCGTCTCACATGGAGATTCTGCTTCTGGATCAATTTGCGTAAGTAAATAACCAGATATTATTTACAGACTCATCAGCTAATGGCGTGATAGCACTCGGGGGCTTGACAGGGGCCATCATCTGTTTTTACTACCCATCCACACTTGGAGGGGCTGTTAACAAAGACCTCCCGTTGAAGCAAAAGCTGCTGGGTCTAGGCCTCAAGAGCGCTGTCATTCTAACAGCAACACTAGTGTGCTTATTCCTCGCTCTTCAATGGGGCGGCAGTGTCTATCCCTGGCGCGACTCCCGCGTCTGGGGTTGTCTGCTTGGGTTTGGGTTCCTCTTAATCTTGTTCAGCTACATACAAGTCCGTCAAAAGGAAGAGTATGAGACTTCGCCCCAGTACTTGGTATTTGGTTAACATTCTCAGCGCCTTGATCCCTCTCCGTATTCTTTCTCAACGTTCCGTCCTGCTTGGCTGCCTCTTTTCCTGCTTGCTCCAAGGCGCAATGATGACACAAGCCTATCACTTGCCCTTCTACTTCCAAGCTGTAAAGGGAGATGACCCTCAAGAATCTGGTATCAATATTCTCCCTCATGGTGTCACGGTCTCTATCGCCACCTTGATCAGCGGTACCGCTATGACCCTTTCAGGCTACTACGTTCCCTTTATGTGGTTCGGCGCAGCCCTCTTCACTACAGGCGGTGGCCTCTTGTACACTCTATCTCAGTCCAGTCCGATTGGGCGCTGGTTCGGGTTTCAGCTCATGGCTGGTGCTGGATATGGAACCACAGTGCAAATTCCGATATTCGCCATACAGGTCGTGCTCAGCACTGCCGATATTCCTCTTGGAACAACCATGGTCATTATTGCTCAGAGTTTCGGTGGAGCAGTCGGACTAGCCATTGCCCAGAACGTGTTTCAAAACTTCCTAAACCAGGAGCTCAACAAGATCAGAGGCATAGATGTGGCAGCAGTGGTGGCAGCCGGAGGAGTAGAGCTTGAAAAGGTTGTGCCAAGCAGCTTACTTAATATGGTCAGGAACGCTTTGCAGGTGGCTATTGCCAACGCGTTTCTCGTTGCTGTTGGGCTTGGAGGCGTTGCGTTCCTTGCTAGTCTCGGCATGGAGAGGAAGCGGATCAACAAGTCTAAGAGTAGTTAAAGCAAATGTTAGGGCAGGTTCACTATAGAAGAGAGCAATAAGGAAAAGAAGAAGAATAGTCAGGAATATGTAAGTGCTTGGTTGAGCTCACGGTAGCTTGAAAGCCTGGCGGCTTCTAAGTAATTCCATCTATGGGTACTGAGTTGCCTGTGCATAACGTCTAACAGAGCGCCGGAGTTAGGACTCTCCAGTAATTCCATCCGACGTTATGGGGTAGAAGTGGCTTTGCTGATTACCAATACATGGTGGTGTTGGTGTGGTCCAGGCCCGAGGGCCAAGATGTGAGAACAGACTCTCGGCCCTTGACGCGGTACGGTAGCCCTCTTTGGACATCTGTTAGCCCGGAGGTGCCAGTATAGCGCCTATTAAAAACTGCCAACAAGATGCATCCTCAGAAACATGAATCTCTCAATTAAATTCATTTTCGAGTCTGTTTCTCAATAGCCCACATCGCAGACGACAGTAACATTCTCCATTCATCACCCTTAGTAGTCATGTCATTCTTCACCCCCATTCGAGCTTCTAACGCCCTCATAACCGAGGCCAGCGTCCCCAAGACCGCTGTCTTTGTTGGCGGTACCGACGGCATTGGCAAAGCTACTCTGAGAGCTCTTGTCTCCAAGGGTTTCCCAATTAAGGTCTACATCGTAGGCCGCAATGAGGCGGGTCATAGGGCTCTGCTGGATGAGTTTAGGGGGCTGAACCCCAAGGCCGATCTGAAATACGTCCAAGGCCAGATATCCCTGGTTGCAGACTCTCAGCGTATTGCGAAGCACATCTCGGCTCAGGAGGACAAGATTGACCTCCTCTTTCTCTCGGCAGGCTACTTGCCTTTTACTGGGCGCCAAGGTGAACAGTTAGAACAGCCATTCCCAGGTTCATCTAACTGATTATTATGACAGAGACCTCCGAGGGCCTAGAGGCATCCCAGGTTGTGTCCTACTACAGCCATATTGTGTTCATCACCAACCTCCTACCCCAACTCAGGGCGGCTGCCAAGTCGTCGCCACCGGGGCGCGTCATCAATGTCCTTGCCGCTGGCCAGGAGTCGACAAACATCTTCCTAGACGACCTAACTCTCAAGCATCCTGACCGTTTTAGTATCCCCACTTATGCTGCTCATGCCGCCACCATGGTGACACTGACCCTGAAGCGAATTTCTGAGGCACCGGAAAACAAAGACGTCGTGTTTATCCACTCGCACCCAGGAAGGGTGAGCACAGATTTGTTCATGAAGAGCTGGGCTGGCAAGTTCGACCCCAGCAAGGCTCCTCCTGCGCCACCCCATGGAACGTTTGTGGAGTTGACAGCCGAGGAACCTGGTGAGCGGTGCCTGTATTTGATTACAAGCGCAGAGTTTGGGGGCAATGGCGTCCCTGTGCAGGACGGGCGGCAACCAGCTTTGAGTCTGGCCCATGGGTTAAGGGGATCGCTTTTCTCCATCGACGACAAGTTTGTTGTTCTGCAGCAGGACGATTTGCTAGCTGAGCTAGACAACATGGAGGCTCCCCAGAAGATCTGGGATCACACTTTTGAGGCCATTCACACCATCACCCAGCAGGGCCAGATTAGGGTAGCAACCCTCCCATTCATGTAGTAGTCAGAGTGTTATCATTGAATGCGAGATCATGTCAAACAATATACTTACCAACCACAATGTTCTTTGATATTACACCCAATGTCTCCTCTCAGAATCGTCAGTTGTACCTACGATGTAGCAATCGCTATTGCCTACTTCTTCCCGTTGCCGGGTCTTGATCTGACTTAAGCTCTGAATCGTGTAAACGCCCCTTTGGCCAGGGGCTCAAGTTTTAAGCGTTTATCCACACAGTTTTCCTTGGACATGATACCGAAGAGATCGATGAAGCCTAGAAATCTTACGTCTTGCGCCGGACGAATCTCTTGCTCGCTGTCGGCCACCTTCGACTTGCGGTCAGTGGTCTAAAAATAATCGGGCCAACTCCAGGGTACGAAGCGACCGCCGATTACTTGTCCAAACTGGGCTAGCGTTCCGTGATGTCGGCCCCGTCTGTCGATCATCGGAAGCTGACAAATGACGCCGGCAGTCTCCAACCCCGGGCTCGAATACGGCATGACCGGAACTTGACTAATCCAACAGCCTTTTAATGCATTTTCCCCTATCAAGCTAGCCTTCCGGGACATGATAAATCTCAATCATTCTCTTGCATTACGGCAATCACCACTACGAAACTTCTTCACGCCTCATGACTCTCACCTATCAGAGTAATCATCATTGAACAGGGTATGGTCTTTCACGGTCGTCCGTCTAAATATTGTTTACCCTGCAGGAGGAGGAAGATCAAGGTAAGCAAACTTCTCCATGAATGGACAGCCCGCAGCCTAAGACGGTATGCTGATGTTACCCATATGATGCAGTGCGATCTAAATCCTGAGGGTTGCAACCAATGTCGTAGAGCCAAACTCGCCTGCCATGGGTACCGCAATCTGGAAGAGTTGGCTTTCCATGATGAGACACGTAGTACTACCCAAAAGGTCTTGGCTCGACATGCACCCTCTCGCCTCACCACCCCTCCGCAACTCTCCTGGGACATGATGTCTCGAAACGCCTTCCTCTGCCTCTACATTGAGCGATACTCCTACGGTTTTGACGCCCTAGCTCCTCTCCTGGCCACAGTGCCCGCTTCCGGACACCTGCAGACTAGTGTTAGCGCCGTCGGCTTAGCTTTTATGGCTCTCCAAGCAAATCGTCCAGATCTAATGCCGCTGGCCAACAGGCAATATCTGGTCGCCATCCGAGCAGTCAGAGAAGCGGTTCGCTTCTTACAGCAGCCGGCCAGCAGCGGGACCGACAAGCCCGTCAGCGACGAGACCCTGCAATCAGTGCTCCTCCTCGATCTCTTCGAGAAGCTGACCATGCACAATCAGGGGCCAGGGCTTCCGGACTCCTGGCTGAGCCACCTCCAGGGCGCTTTAAGTATGGTGCAGGCCTGTAAGACCACTGACTTTCGCAATTCGATCACTCGCCAGCTTGCTGGTCGAACCGTGATAGCTCTAACTATCAGCTGTGGTGCAGCTGGTGTGCCCATACCGGAACCCCTACAGGCGGTTCGCCAAGACCTAGATTCGTACATTCGGAGCTCAAAATGGACGTTTATCAGTCTTTTGATGACTGTCGTCGATTTTCGTGCTCGCATCCGGAGCGCCGTGCTGAGTGTGGACGACATCCTCAGGCAGGCGTATGACCTGCAGGACCAACTTGCCCTTGCGGAGAGTAAGATTCCACGCGGTTGGAGGCCAGATCGGGTAGCTTCTCACCAAAAGTTCATCTTGCAAGACTACTACGATGTGTATCCCAGTCACTACGCGACCCAGGTCTTCAACGCCTTCCGGATCATGCGTCTAGAGATGTGTGGCATTATCCGGAATCTTCATCCAAGCAGCTCGGTTGAGAAGACGATTGACCAAGTAACACGAGATATCTGCGCAGCTGCGCCTCAGTTCCTACTTCCAGAAGCAAGATCTGATAACGCGGTGCCATTTTCGCCGCTGCAAATGTTGGAATGCCATGGCATATTAACTGCCCTCTACGAAGCTGGACAGATAACAACGGATATGCATTTGCGGGAGTGGATCTTGCAGTGCCTGACGTACATGGCTGATAATGGCATCAAGATGGCCAGAGATGTAGGCCACATTTTGTCATTTACGCCGGAAGTGGACTACTGGACTGTATTCGCCATGGTCGGGAGTTGCGGGATCACCGCTTGATGGGATGGTGAAACGCAAGATGGCCCATTTCAGGGTCTGCTTGTTGCGGAACGCTTCACCAATCAATGCGAGATTTTATGCACTCTTCCAGTATACAACTAGCGGAACCCTAGCCTTGTTGGGCACATCGAATTACAGGCTGCCTCTCCTTGTGCTATAGTCTGTAGGCGACTCAGGCTAGGGTGGCAATACATGATGATAAATCACCGTCTTCACACTTGGTGTATCAACTGGCGGAACTCTAGCCTCGTTAAGCTCCAGTGGATGATTGGATACTGTTAAGCACGGAATATATATATGAAGATGCGTACACCTTATTCTTCATTAAAGCCACTCAATAAGTCCCAGCTTCACTCGTCAACGCTACTGTTCAGCAACCCCCTCGATAGTCTCATCCTCACAGAAACTTACACTCTTACTTCCTGTCCTATTTTACACCAAAATGTCTCAGACACAGGATCTTGTCCCCTACATTACTGTCACTCGCGACATCTACGCCCCCATAGGCGAAGTTTGGGGCATCTTGGGAGGCTTCGGGGCCGAAAAGACCTGGTATCCAGGATGCATCAAGCTCAGTCTGGAGGGGTTCGGCATTGGCAGTATCCGCACTTTCTGCTACGAGTACGCTTTTGGTCCGCACAAGGGAGAGCGTTACGAATTCACTGAGGAAATGACCGAGGTTGACGCCGCCAACCATTCGATGAGTTTCAGAGTGCGGAGGCCTGATTACCCTGATATGATGGCAATCGGGACGACTGCGCTGGAATATGTTGGCCCCAATAAAACCAGGTTCATTTGGAGTGCCAAAGGGAGTCGACTGCCGGAAGAGCACATGAGAGCCTTGGCTGAACTGGACTTGGAACCGCGCTTCTCTAGCCTTATCGCAGCCATCGCAAAGCAAGTGGAATGAGAGCCGCTGGGATAGTTTGTTGTTGCTGTTCCGGTATGTCGACAAGCTGAACTTGTGTGCCCAAGGCTCTGGACAATTGGCAGATGAATTTCGAGGCTATATTGGTGGAAACTATCTCCGTTCATACAGCGAGATTTAGGCCTGAACCGGTGGTGGTAGGGACACGAGAAAATTGAGGGAACGGTTTCACCAATACATAGTTCATAGAAAATTTATCTGCATTATCCCACTTTTGCCCTCCTTATGGACGTATCATTCATACGAAATAAGTCTTGTAAGCTTAGCAGCACACTGGGTATCACCACTGAGAAGGCTGGCCACGAGCCTGAGGTTTTAGGGAATGCATCCATTTCGAAGGCGTGACTTGACGTCTCGGGGGCCTCAAATGTTAAACTATGGAATGCAAATCCAGCCTGGGAGAAATAGAGAGTACTTCAAGAGCAATAAATAGTTTGGAGTCTGGATTCGGTTGGCCTTCCCCGACGGTCAGCGTTAAACCCGCCTGCCTAGCGGGATTCTTCACCTACTCCGTTGGGGATTACCAACTCTTGCTCGCCAATATCACTCTGGAAATCCGCCCTATGGCCAACAATCTAAACACGCGCCTAGATCAACCGGGTCTCCCGCAAAGACGCTTTCAACAAGGTTTGTCAGTTGCCAGCAGCCCTCAAGAGCATTACGCATGATGGTCAGGTTTTCGAGCCTCGGCCATGCTTGAATGCCGAGCCTCGAGGCCGACGCGCGCGGTTGACGGCCTTGCTTCCCACTATACAAGAAGGCCGACGCGCGCGGTTCACGGCCATGATGAGCTCTAAGAGCGGTGCTGTAGGATGCGTCTCTCTTTAGGTTTGTAGCTTAATCCTAGAAACAACGGAACGCTAGCCTCTCCAAGTTTGGCGTTCATGCAGAAACCACAGATGGCTAGCCGTTTCAAGCTCAAGGTTCTCCAACCTCACAAACATTGAAGATTGGGATTAGCAATCAACAAGGAGACTTACGACCACAGCTTACAGCGATAGAAGCAAAAGTACGATGCCAGAGCCACCAAACACCGTTGCTATAAAGAGCCAGCACTATGCCCATGGAATCATTCACCAGCAACACTGTGAAAACATCAAGACAAACACCAATCATCATTTTTAACCCATTCCACAATGACTCTGAAGCTCTACGGCCACCCGACTTCCTTGTGCACTCGCCGCGTTCTGCTCGTGCTGGCAGAGAAAGGCATCGAGTATGAATTTTTAAATGTTGATTTCATGGCCGGCGAACAAAAGGTGAGCTTCTCCAACCTAGCCAGCTTGCCTAAGCTCTAATTTCATTAGCGAGAGCCTTATGAAGAGATGATGCCATTTGGGCAGATTCCGGCCCTCGAAGATGGCTCGCTCCGTCTCTATGGTAAGTGTTTGCACTAGACAGGCACACTATATGGCCATATGAAGATGGGTAGTCCAAGTCTGATGTTATTGCAGAGTCCAGAGCGATTGGTCGTTACCTAGCCTCCCAATACCGCAGCCATGGGATCGACCTCGTCCCTGCTGTTGACGATGCGCAAGGTTGGGCCATTTTCGAGCAGTTCGCCTCGGTGGAATACTCTCAGTTCCATGATGCCGCCCTCCAAGTTTTGTGGCTGAAGCTCTTTAACCCGTAAGTGCCCGAATACAAGCCAAGGCACAGCTGTCTTTTCTAACACGGACAGGGCTTTTGGCATACCTACGGATGAGGCTGCGACCAAGGCTGGTGTTGAAAAGCTCCACGCTAAACTTGATGTCTTGGATAAGATCCTATCCAAGCAGAGCTATCTCGGTGGCCCTGGATTTACTGTTGTGGATATATTCTACATGCCAGCCGTGGGCTTTCTTCATCAGGCCGGCGAGGGACAAGCCTTTGAGCAGCGTAAGAACCTCGGCGCTTGGTGGAACAAGGTGTCTAGCAGGGAATCTTGGAAGAAAGTCAACAAGAACTAAGTCGGAGTCCCGAGGGTCGAAATAGGGCTCTTGGAGTTCATTGTAGCTTCAATATACTCTACCTTATTTACAAAGTTCCGAGCAGCCTAGCTTGTCCGACGATGACGACGAATATCTGTTAGGCGTTTATGAATATCTAGAAGAGTAGTCATTCCGACTTCCCTTATAGCGAACGCTGCCTAACTATTCTAGTAGTTGTATTTAAAAATCAAAACGTACCCCATCATAGGCATAAGAAATCCCTTCATTACCTTTTGGGTAACTTTGAAAAGTGGGATCATGTATACTTCACAACGAAGCAGATGCAATGGAAGGTAGTAAGAACAATTAATCAACTAATAACAATACAGATCTAGTCGAGGAAAGAGCCTAAAGCTGCTCCTTTCCTATTGACCCTGACGAAGACAATAATAGTTGGAGGCACTCGTCCCCTCTGACCCTTTCTACACGTACAAGATATTGCCGATCAGCCCAAAGTGACTTAACACGCCTTTGCCCCAAGTCAGTAAGGAAATCCTATTTTCGTTAGCTCATATCGCCTCATCACAAGAACCGCATACTAACCCTTACTCATCAACCTCACACCAAAGCCTCTTGTATCCGCTCCAGCAGCTTGATCCATAGTCATTGCAGCAGCTCGTGCTGGGTCTATCGCCTTCATGGTTGAATTTAGAACAGAGATCTGCGCGGTCCTTATCCTTGGTCCAGGCCTTGAGGACTTTGCCAGTCTCGTCAATCTCTCCGATCTTGAACTTTGTGCTTTCGCAGAAGGGAGCAGTTCCGATCCAGTAGCACCAGCGGTTGTCCATGGAGCATCGTGAGACTACTGGAGTCAGGAGGGTGGCGAGGGCGGTGGCGAAGATGACAGGCTTCATGATGAAGTTGGTGTTAGTTTGGTGGAAGGTAGAAGAGTGGTAGATCAGTGAATAGTGAGAAAGCTTGGTGATCAGCATCTTCACATCCCTTCGTTTCCCAAGTATTTATAGTTTAATGGTAGTCCTTGACGATGATAGTCGTCAAAGCTGAAGGAGAAAATCCTCCGTCCTCAGACAAGCCCTGTCTTGAGGAGGTCGGGCCTTCTCTGCCGCGATATGAGCCAAGACCTATCTTTTCGAATACATAATGGCCGCTTATGCCAGAATTTCCGCCGTAGAGTCATGTGTCTCGGACCCTGAACACCTATTATGAAGTAAGACAGATCCGCCGTCCCTCCCTCTGACTGAGATCGCGGGGCCTCCTCCACTTGTTGTCTCCGTCAAAGATGCAGATTACATCTTTCCGCTGCCGACGGCCCGAAGGATCATCTCGTGACCAATTATCTTGTCTTATTTAGCGGTGATGTGTAGTTCCAGAATTGCCATTGATCTTGTGTTACCGGGTAACTTTTTCACAGGGTACTCGAAGCACTTTTTAGAGGTGTAGAAAAATGCACTGTACTGGTAGCAATCTCCTTTTGCATTATTATTACATTATTTCTAACATTCGCATATTTCCTATGGATTAGTTCTCAAATGAAAGACTCAACGTAAATTTGCCCATTGATAACACCACTGTGGCTCATACTCGCATTTTGTGTACCCATCTTCCCGCCACTCTTATAGCCGCAGCTACCACAACATGCTATGTTTGATGTCCTCTTAAAGTTGGGTTAAACATGCAAACAGGTTCTTGGCTTAGAGTTTCATAAAATGGGTGTGATACCATCTCTGTAACTTTGGTGTACTCTCTCGATGTAAAGCTAAACGACTCCTTGTAGACCAGACCCCTCATCACTACCGAGGTATTTCGGTCACGGCTCTCCTCATTGTAAAACCCCTCCAACCTGAGACTTCGATAGTATTACAAATACGAATCAGGCCAGAGTATTACCAAGCAAAGTCCAAGATAGGGTGATAATGATCATATTGGGCGAATCAGGGTAACAATCAACCTACTTGGGTACACAGTCGCAAGAGGGGAACCTTCATGATGTGATTAACTGTGGCTCCTCGAGTCCAAAACCGTACATCGAGACTGGCTGGCTCTAGGTTAGGGAGTTGCACATCTGGACAACATTAGTAATCAACTCGGGCTCTCTTCCTCGGTGTGCCTCGGCATGCACATTAGTCATGTCTGCAAGAAGCTCAACACAAAAACCTGATGGCATGAATCGCTCTCAACCTCACAGCTACCTAGATCGCCTGTGTTTTCTTTTTTGATTCTCAGACTTAGCACACGTAACTAGGCCACAACTATGGCGCCAGAAAGAATTGAAAACATCGCTGCCAAGGGCATTTCCTACTACACGCCAGCCCAAGACCCCCCCGCAGGCACGCAACTCAACGGATCCACTAAACTCTTCACGCCCATCACGATCCGCGGTGTCACGTTCCCCAACCGCCTTTTTCTCTCCCCTCTGTGCCAATACTCGGCCGATAATGGCTACGCAACTGATTGGCACTTGACCCATCTCGGTGGTATAATTCAGCGTGGTCCAGGACTGGCAATTGCTGAGGCCACCGCCGTGCAGCGCTTGGGTCGGAGTACACCCGAGGACCTCGGTCTCTGGGAAGATGGTCATATCGAGCCGTTGAAGCGTATTGTCGAGTTTGCGCACAGTCAGAGTCAAAAGATTGGCATTCAACTACAGCACGCAGGTCGCAAAGGCAGCGGTGTTACACCCTGGCTGAGAGGCAACGGTATCGCTGTCAAGGAGGTCGGTGGATGGCCAGACGAGATTGTTGCTCCTTCAGCAATTCCCCAAGTCGAGGGGGTCAATCCTGCCCCCAAGGCATTGACCGGAGAGGAGATTGAAGAGCTGAAGATGGCCTATGCAGAGGCTGCAAAGAGGGCGGTCAAGGCTGGTTTCGATGTCCTTGAGATTCACGCGGCCCACGGATATCTACTCCATCAATTCTTGAGCCCCGTCAGCAATCGCCGGCCAGATGCTTATGGAGGAAGTTTTGAGAACAGAACAAGACTTCTCTTGGAGATTGTGGAGCGAATTCGAGCCGTCATTCCGGAAACCATGCCGCTCTTTGTCCGCATCAGCGCTACCGATTGGTTCGAATTCGACGACAAGTTGAAGCGAGAGTTCCCTGAGAGCTGGACCGTTGACCAGTCAGCAAAGCTTGCATCTCTGTTGGCCGACCGAGGTGTTGATCTGGTAGACGTCAGCTCAGGCGGTATCCACTCCAAGTCTGCTATCGCCATCAGACCAGGACCCGGTTATCAGGTCCATCTGGCCCAGGCGATTAAGAAAGCCGTGGGAGACAAAATTCTCGTCTCTTCTGTTGGAGGCATTAAGACTGGTACCCTCGCTGAGGAGGTGTTGCAGTCTGGTATTGACGTGGTCATGGCTGGACGGTGGTTCCAGCAGAATCCTGGACTGGTCGATGCGTTTGCTAGGGAACTGGGTGTCGAGGTGAGGATGGCGAACCAGATTGGCTGGGGCTTCAGGGGTCGTGGGAAGAAGACAACCAAGATCTAGAGGCAAAGACCTGAAGATGCATAGAATGCGAAATAGAGTCTAGAAAGAACATAGAGTCGTCTGCAGCGGCTGAACTAGATGGTATAACAGTTTGCATCCTTCGAATGGCTTATCCGGCTTAACTTCGGTCCAAGTGGTCTATTGTCAGCTTCTCTCACCCTCTTTAACTTTAACCTTACCTTAACCTCCTTTGAGTTATGACCTTTGTTCACTATGGATGTATCCTTCGACCCCGTTTTGTGTGCCGAGCTTCATAACCAACTCCTCGCAAAATCAATCTCCAGAATCCCCGACGCAGCCCAAGAAATCAAACATGATGTGCTGACAAGATGGCGCGATTTGCCATCGGAGAAACGACCATTTGACATCCCCGAAGAGGACCCACTCTACACCTTTCTGTCTATGATCGATAGCTACAAACCCAACGATCTCCCGCTGACAGCCGAGTTCTGCCAGCCTGAGCCATCGTGGTTTGACGACAACTTCCAAGAACTAGATGATCGACGCATCATTCTGCTCTATGCGGATGAGACCAACACGCCAAAAATGTACGGCGGTCTTTACTTCAATCTTGATACTGACTTGGTCTGCTGGACTCGCCTCCGTGGAAGTGGTAGATTCCCACCTGATGAGCAATGGGTTCCGCTTGAACTAGCTCTCCAAAGGGCATTGGCCATGTGGGAATGCGAGAAGTTCACCTGGGGAGGTGAAACCGGCTGGTATCGGTCTAAAGACGCGGTTTCCTACGTATCCTGGACATCTCAAGATCTAACTAAGGCTCTTCATAACTGGGAATATTTACTTGAAGCTATCCAGTCTCGCCTGCCCGAAGGCACACCAAGGTCACCTCTTCTAGAGCCCCTGTCCGTCGACCTGGTAAACAAATTTCAGCTAAACTCCTTTGCGAAAGCATTCCTCTGTGCTGCAAAACGCCCCCCTTTCAAACATGTCGCACCCGAAATCACGGCTTTTACGCTGGAAACCTTTTCGGCCATCTATGGGGCAGAGTCTCCCACGAGCCGTCGCCTGCAAATTGAACAAGAGGGCGGATTTGAGACGATATCACTCATATTACCATCTACCGCTGGTCCCACAGTGAAGAGCGAGGATCGACACTTGTTTGATGGAGAAGACCATCTCCCGTTGGCTGATACGGCATTGTACGAGCATCCTGGCCTCTATACGACCTTTGTGCAGCCAGCATCAGACGGGGATGGAACAGATCTAGTCACCGTTCAAGGTGCGATGAATCCAATCCGTTTCGATGGGCGTCGGCCGTGGGGACCAGGGGGCAACATGCGACTTGAAGTAATGCTCGATCTTTGGGTTGCACACGTGGTTCATGGAATGTGGGAGGTTGGTCCCGAAGGAGTATCTACGCCGGATAGCTGGTTCACGGATGCACAGACGATAGAAGCTCGAAGGCTATTATGGACAGAGGATTGTCGATAAGTAACACACATATTTGTATAGCTGGCACATAATCCTTAATTCCAACCCGTCAAAAAAACTCGAGAAGTTGTCGGATCAACGAGTAAAATCTCCAAACTGGCTCCCGATTCCCAAGAAGTCGGTGGCAGATGGCGTGAGAGGAGGATCGACGTCTCCCGGTTTATCCTGAGCCTTCTGACCTCTGAACGACCCACCGTGATCCATCTCGACGCGAAGATTAGAGGAGATGCTCCTCGTTGAAGCCCCTTTCTCCCTTGCCATGGTTCTTTGCGAATGAGGCCCGGATGCTTCACGGGAAGACTTTGATCCGTCATTGTTCCCGCGATCACTTGGGCCTTGCAAGCTTATTGTCTTTTAGCCACGGTCCGACTGTTAGATCCAACAACACCCGAGTTTCTTACCTTGGAAGAGACGCTGAGGAGCCTTGGGGAGTTGGGGTCTGATTATCGGCCATTTTGGAGAATTGGAAGTCTTCGATGGGTAGCGGTGCAGAGAGTGTTTGTTTGTTCTGATTGATGGATGAGTTAGCAGTGCCAAAATGACGAGAGGGTGGTCATGGTTATATATTTCGAGGTGTTCCTCTCTGGTTCAAATTGTGTTATTAGCTACTTGAGTCGTGTTAAGAACTGCTTAGAGTGTGTTGGTGAGCCACTCAAATTTTGTTAAATAACAACACAAGTATTCAAATCGCCCCCACAAGTTGCGAGGCTCGGCAAGCACCCACACATTATGAGTTGATCGGATAGGTTAGAAGCACGACCATATCTTGAGTTGCGCTCCTTGGCCCATAGTCTTCTGTCTCTTAGAAAATAAGTTTAGTGAGACTTGTCATTAAAGCAGAAGCCGCACTTGGCAATGTCCCTATGGACTCCAAGTTGTGTTCCCAAGCAATCATCGCGACTCTTGAGGTTCACATTTTGTGACCGATAAGCCACAACTCGTGTATGAAAGGCGTACACACACTGTGTGTTGCAAATACGCGCCACAATGTGTGCTTGGCTGCCGGATTGTGACTGGGTCAGCTGCGTGGCTAAGCAACACAAATTGTGTTGTCACCCCTGCTCAGTCTCCGGTAGAAAACCGCTCGTCCCCTCTCTTTTCCCTGTCAGCATTGAGCACGTCGCATCCAACTCCACCTCATCTTTGAAGCAGCGGACAAACCAGAAGGTGGACATTGACATCACGATGCCTACACCGTCGGGTGCCTTTTCTAGCAGCCTTGATGTCCACCAGTTCCTACAAGATTACATGACAGCCTCACGTAACCGCATGTCCGCTGTTAACCCCATTCCTTCGACCCAGTGGCTAAACCCAAGACCACCTCAATTCGATGAGATCGGGCCCGAGTCTACCATAGACTCATTGACCTCAAATAGCTCATATGGTACGACCAGCTCATATGCTACAGAACTTTCTAGAGATTCCGGGATTGATATGCAAGAGCGACAAATTTTCCCTGTAGCCATGCCCGAAATCATACCCGAAATCTTTACACCCGAAATCACTCCCTCCTCTGGTCGATATAGCTGCCCGTATCGAAAGATCAATCCTAGCAAATTCAATGTCTGCGACTTCACAAAGTGTGCCCTTGGATCTTTCGATACAGTATCTGAGGTCAAGTCGGTCCTACCCCTGGCTTCAGCATAATGACTTCTGTCTCTGACCTGGTATATAGGCAACATGTCATCAAGAACCATCAGTCAAAAGACTTCCCTTTTCAATGTCGGGTGTGCACATCCAGATTTCGGAAACGGAAAGACCTTGATAATCATTTCAATGCACAACTATGCCGCAAACCTCCTACTATCAATGATCACGAAAACGGCATCGACGACGGCATGTTTGCCATTCTCAAGGAACGCAGACAAGCCTCAAGAGTACAGACATGGGAAGAGCTCTGGAACGTGATATTTCCTGACAGCGACATAATGGCTCCAGGTACGTTATCGAAGCAAATTCTATTCATCCTCTGGGTTGGGCTCTGGTCTTTTGTCGAGTAATACCTGACCATGTGAGGCTGATCCATCATTTATCTAGGTTTTATACCCCCTCGCCTTGCTCAGGAGCAGGCCGCCGCCTCGACCCAGGCTTCCCTTGAGGATCCAGAAGTCACCGAAAGTCAACCCTCACCATCCTCGCACCCCCAACAGGAAACCCCCGACAGCCAAGCCCGACCTATTGTCCATTCCAAACCGACGATGCCAAGAACGAGCATATCACTGCAACAAGTAGGACTCGCTAGAGTTCACATTGAAATACTGTCTCTATCTGAACAGTACCGGCACCGGGGGCACGATGAAACTGGGAGCCTTGATGGATTCGACAGCGAAACAGACACTGAAACCGACAGTGAGGGTTCTGACGATGACACTTGTAGCCCCGAGGCCCAGGATTCCGACGGCTCACATGGGGATACTTCGACCGGGACGGTGGCCACAGGCGATGACACAACCCAGGGGCAAGAGTCTGCACTAGGGCAAACAACAGGCGGAAAAAGGACCCGGACAAGTGAAGGAGAAGATGAAAGCAACGACAACAACCGACCAAGCAAGAGAAGGCGACGACAACCTCGAGATGTGGATCCCGCCCTAGGACGCTTTGCCTGTCCTTACCAGGCATACGATCGAGGGCGCGACTGCTTCAAACCCTCACGGCGCAATCCTCAAGGTGGATGCGATAGTATATCGCGACTGAAGTAAGTGAACGATGGCCAATTCCTCAACTGACGTGGGAACAAAAACTCTGACAACTACCTACTTAGAGACCACATGACCCGGAAGCACATGTTGTCATATCGATGCGGACGATGCTGGAAGCAATTCAACTCCAGATCAAAGGCACAGGCCCATCCACAGGAGAACTGTACCGAGAAGCAGATTCCAAGCTACGAATTGTTCATGGACTTGGAAAAAGAAACAGAAGTCGAGAATTGCGCAGGTTTGCATCCCGTGGACACCTGGTGGAAGCTTTTCCAACTTCTAATCCCCGGTATGGCTGGTAAAGATGTATCTGAGCTAATGGGGAGCTATTTCCCTTGTACGTTGCAATCTGAAACTTATTAGACTGGCTTACTAAGTACCGCGTTGCAGATTATGTCGATATGTCCTTCACAGTTCCATCGGTGCATGTTTCGAATATTCCACTCGAGAATACCTCAAATTACCCATCAGGCCCAGAAAACGGACAGGTGACAACGCCGGCCTTCCTGGCACCCTCACTTGACGCCTTCGGGGGGCCTGATAGCACAAGTCTAATGTCACAAAGTTTCCCTGTCCCTCTCTTTGGAACAGCCACACAACAGCTGTCCTCACTTCCTTCATTCGACAGCCCGGGCCTGGACAGCCAGCAATCAGCCGGGTCGGACGTGACCGCACAAAGTGACAGAATTAACATGTCATCGACACCGGCTAGCTCACTTAACACGGCTCCCAGCCCAGCCTTGGATACGTCACAAATGCAACGAAACTACGAGCGCCAAAAGACGCGGGCCGAACAGGCAGAGGGAGAGATTGGAGAGCTCCGGGCAACTATCAGTGCGAGTCGAGAGCAGTTGAGGGATGCCTCAATGCTTCTGGAAGGAGTTTTGGGTAGAGAAAATCTTGATCGTGGGGTGTGCGAACACTTGAATCGTACCGCAGAGATTCTTCTCCGTGTAACTGGGCGTTTGCGATGAAGGATAGAATACCATGCAGCATGCAAGCATCAAAGTAGCCTTTACTTGGGTTGAACATCGAGTAGGATAGTAACTCAATCTATTGTAATAGAAATAGATAATACTCAGAACCCATCCCTGCTGCACATGACGGCCGGCTCGGTGTACATAGTCCTCCAGACAACTTAATATTTCCTCCTCCAATCCATATTCTTAATCCTCAAACAAAGTGACAACTCCTCTCTATAAAAGTTCTAATCCTCATTCAATTTTCCTTCGCCAAATCTTGATAGGAAGCTGACCACAGATGATATTGAAAGCCTCCACCCTCTGCATGTTGAAATCAGGCGACGGAAGAGCGAAATCATACCTATGAACCAACGAAGCGAGGACAACGATCTGCTCAAGGTACGAAATGTTTCGTCCAATACATCCTCGAGCACCAGAAGAGAAGGGGATGAACAGAGGCTCCATTCGCCTCCGTTCGTTGGGATCCATCCAGCGCATGGGGTTGTACGTCTCGGGGTCAGGGAAGACCTTGGGATCGCGGTGCGTGGCGTAGATGGTCATGTTGACTGAAGTATCGCCGGGGATCCACTGGTCGAGGATTTGAGCACCTTCGGAAGGAGTTCGGCGAGGGAGACCGGCTGAGGTTGGTGGGATGACGCGGAGAGACTCGTCGATGCAGGCTTTGAGGAAGGGAAGATCCTTGACTTTGTCGTAGGGCGCGATAGCCTCATCGGGCTCCAGTACGCTGTCAAGTTCCTGTCGGAGATGCTGCAAGTGCTGCGGGTGCTTGATGAGGAGTTCCAGGGTCTGAGTAAGGGCGATAGCAGTCGTATCAGAGCCAGCGTTGATGATAGCACCAATCTCAGACACAATCTCACCCCACTCAAGGTTGTTGGGGCTACCAGTCTTATCCTCCATGAGGCAAGAAAAGAAGTCATCCAGCTCCTCGCCAGCTTCAAACCGTCGAAGTCGCTCAGCCGCCTGGTAGTAGTAGATATCATCCCAAGCCTTGGCAGCATCCCACATCTTCTGATACTTGCCGGGGATAGTCTTGGTAAGCCACTTGACCCATGGCCAGAGGTTGTAGTCCCACACCCAGACGGCCTGAGCAAGAGCATTCTGGTCTCTGGCATCTCGGTATCGGCCGCGGTAGCGGGTTCCGTCTCGCTTCTCGGCGGGGACCTCGTCCGTACCAGTGTCAAGGAGATCCATCTTGGCAGACAGTGTGATGTAACAAATGGCCTCAGTGGTCCACAAGTTGATCCAGTGGCTGAAGTCAAGGTTGACATCTTGAGGATCCGGGATGGAGCCCTTCAAGGGGGCAGTGCACTTCTGGTCAAAGGCGTCAAAAAGACGCTTGGCAGTGTAGGCGACCTTGTACTCCCACTTCTCGAGGTTCTTGATGGCAAAGGCCGCTGAAAGAAGGCGTCGCTTGCGAGAGTGATCGGGCTTGTCGACAACATCAAAGAGATGACGGTGGGAGCCAGAAAGAACATTATAGTTGTCATCCTTGATGCACTTGGTATTGTGCCCGTAAATTGCTTTGACAGCGCGAGTATCGCCAAAAGACAACGAGTTGGGGCCGATTCTCAGAATAGGTTCGCCCGTCTGCTTGTGGGCTTCGTACAAAGACCGAGAACGAAAGCCCTGAGAGGAAGTGTAACAGTGTCGGAAATCGGTGATTCCAGAAAGAAGAGCATAATTGGGGTACTTGCGAAGACCCTTGGGATCTAAGAAATAGACAACAATAGGCCTAACAATCAAGTAGGCAAAGCCCAAGGCGAGCACAGCGCCCAAAGCGATGTATCCCAGCATCGTGATGAGATTCCAATGCTCGAGACTTGAGCAAGTGAAGGATGAAGATTGATGAGGTTGTCTGAGTTGGAGACTAGACTAGCCGTGTCCATCTCTTATACTTGAACCTCAAGTTACGGACACCATATCCGACGAGGCCGATGACAACACAGTTGATAAGATGCGGGGGAAAATACCGAATCTAGCGATTTAACGAGCCATTGAGAAGAAGGATGACCTGCAAAATGTGATGGATATAATTAGTGAATCTCTCCGCGGGGGAACCAACTTTGCGGGGAACACTAGCTTGATCAAGAGAGCGGCCGCCGAGATCTGCGGTTTCCGGTAATGCTGAAATCTCAAACTTTGACCCTGGGATGGAACAATTCAACTTTATTGTAGTTTTGGGTAATTTTCAGCGAATTCTGTGCCTGATTAGAACAGTCATTTGATACAGAACTTTCCACATGTTTGTCTTGGTGCTGCAGAAGGGCGATCACGTTGGAGAAAGGTGGTTGCCGCTAGTCGATCGGGGGCCTGGGGCTCGGCGAGTTGTCGCCTATTTGGGAATAGAAGCACCTCGGTTGTTTTAACTACGTGATCTCATTCGTCAGACCAACTCGGCGAACTGTTGCCCCTTTGGGATTACTCTACGATCGCTCTTCAACTCCAGGTTATGAGATACTAATTGCGGGGTGGCTAGGTTCACGGCATTTGTATATCAAACGCCATGGAAACAGTTGAAGTCAAGTCAGTTCAAGGCATATCGCCCCCATCATCCATCTCTCTTTGTCTTTCCACCTTCAGCGTTGTTCTTCTATTGCTTTTTGTCACAATGGCCACCTTCAATTCCAACACTACACAAGTCTTGACAGAAGCCATCGAGTCTCTGTCCAAGAACCTCAGCCATGACGACTATATCCTCCTTCCCCTAGTCATTCTGGGAACTGCCTTTGTAATTAACAAGGGTAGTATCTTTCCCAAGAAAGACCCTCTCTATCACATGTGGTTTGAACGTCCTCAAGCAGCCCATGGCTCTGGAGTTGAAATCACAAAGAGATCGCGCAATGTTGCTGATCTCATCAAAGAGGCCAACGCCGACTTGGTCATTTTTTGGGGATCTCAGTCTGGCACTGCTGAAGGCTTTGCCCATAGACTTGCTCGAGAAGCCCATCAGAGATACAAGCTCACAGCAGTCGTAGCAGACTTGTCCGACTACGATGCTGAGTCAGTTTCTCTCATCCCAAGTACAACACTTGCCATTTTCATCATGTCTACATATGGTGAGGGCGATCCTAGCGATAACGCCCGAGACTTTGTCACTTGGACCCATTCTGCCTTCAGTGTGAGCCTGGACCACCTGAAGTTCGCTGCCTTTGGTTGTGGAAACTCCAATTACCGATACTTCAACAAGACAATTGATGAGGTCGTTACTGCACTCGTCAAGTTTGGCGCTGTCCCCCTCGTGCCCACCGGCAAGGGCAATGAGGCAACACGGACAACCGAGGAGGACTTTATGGACTGGAAAGAGACTCTCTTCTCCACTCTGGCAACTGAGCGTGGCTTGACCGAGGTTGAAGCCGCCTACGAGCCCGAGGTAGAGGTGATTGAGGGAGAGACTATCCCACACGAAGAACTTCACCTTGGAAATCCCTTCCACAAGACTGCATCCAAGGCTGGGACCACAAATTCAGATATTGTGCCAGTTCCAGTTGTCGCACGCACAGAACTGGCACGATATGCTGAACAAGACCGCTCTTGTATCGAGGTCAAGGTCGACCTGACGCCTCATTTACAGGTCAAGTATAAGACTGGTGATCATATCGCTGTTTGGCCCGAAAACTCTACGGAAGAAGTCCACACTCTCATCCGCATTCTGGGACTTGAGGCAAAGCGATCCAACCCCATCCGCATCAGCGCCAAATCCGGCTATGACGACCCAAAGGTGCCCAACTCGACGACAATCGAAGCTCTATTCCGCCACTACCTGGAGATCTCTAGCCCCGTGCCTCGAGAGACAGTCTTGTCTCTTGCCCGCATGGCTCCCAGTAGTGTTGTCAAGAAGGAGCTCCAGGCTATCAGCAAGGACAGAGAGTCTTACGCTGCCCTCTTGAGCGCCAACTATCTGACCTTCTCTCGGCTGCTCGCCTACGCTTCCTCTTTTGACTCATCCATCTCCTGGTCAGATCTTCCTCTTTCGTTCGTCATCGACTCACTTCAACCGATGCAACCGCGACTTTACTCCATCTCAAGTTCCAGAATCACCTCTCCTCGCCAAGTTACTCTCACAGTCTCTGTCAAGCCCTCTACAGTCGTCGGCAGCCCCGATATTCTCATCCCAGGAATTACCAGCTCTTTCCTGTCAAAGACAATCCCCAGCGACGATACGGCTGCCACTCAATCCACCCTCCAGATTCAGATCCGACCCTCGACTTTCAAGCTCCCAATCAACGCCTTGACCCCTCTGGTTATGGTTGCCGCTGGAACGGGAATTGCCCCGTTCCGAGCTTTTGTGCAGGAGCGTGCAAGACTCGCGTCAGTTGGTCGCGATGTTGGAAAGATGGTTCTCTTCTTTGGATGTCAAAACGAGTCCGATTACCTGTACTCTCAAGAATTCCAGGATGCAACGTCAGGTCCATTGGCAGGCAAGCTTGAAGTGGTAACTGCATTCTCTCGAGCGGGTGGAAATAAGACATATGTTCAACACAAGGTTCTTCAGCGTCAAGAGGAGGTTTTGGGTCTGCTACAAGACCAGGATGCAGCATTCTACGTCTGTGGTGCCGCTACCATGGCCAAGGATGTGGGGGATGTATTGGGTGAGGCTATCAAACAGAAGAATAGCTGGTCTGATGCTCAGGCGGAAAATTGGAGGGCAGAGAAGAAGAAGGGGAACCGTTGGTTTGAAGATGTCTGGAGTTGATCACTGAGCACCTATGAGAGATGAATCGGGTCTAAAAATGATATGGCCCATGTTTAAGAGCACGAACTTTGGATACAAAGGACAATAGATATTTACATGATAATTCCCTAGGGTACATGCATTTGCCTAGTGCTTCGAGTTTATGGCCTGACAATCATCCTTCTTACAATAGTTGGAATTTTTGCTTGGGCTTCGCTTTTCTATTACCACCACCCATTCTAGCCAACAAAGACAAAATGGCAAAAAGCCAACGCTCCAAACATAATTCACACGTAAATCTAGAATCCGTTGGTCTTATCTCACTCGCCATAGCTAATACCGTATCCTCTTTAGGTGTTGCGTTATCCCCACCACCGGGGATTTGCCGTTGGCCGCAGCCTCCATTATCATTCTGGCAGTGTTTGACACTGCTCGACCCGGTTTGAACAAGCCATATTTGCATTTGCTAAATGATTTCATTTTATTGTTACTGGGCCGTCGCACTCAATTTAATTCAGTGGATCCTAAGCATTCCCTGCACTGTGAATCACGAGCGTGCAGTCTCTATTTTGCGATCCTTCTCTTCCTTACTTGCATCCTCCTCCTTCACCTCTCAAACTCCATCACAGCTCTCTTGCGACCATTGCAATACCACCACCGGCACTGCGCAAGCGCAAGATTCAGCTTTTGGTCTTATCGCACTGCTGCTTTCCTTTCCTTTCCCCTCAGGCTGATTGCAGCTAGCCTCACCCAAGGCCATCGCCTCAGAGAAACTCGACCTGGCATAGAACTTCCCCTTCCCTTGCTTGGTCTTTAGTATTACTTTCACCCCCTCTCACCTTCCTTGGTCATTTGCTAACCATTAGATCACGTCTAGCACCGAGCGCCGCTCAAGTCGTCCTACCTCACGATACCACGCCCAGTACCTTGTCGCAAACCGGCGCTCCTCGTTCGCCACAGCTCCATATCGTTACTTAGCTCTCATTTCTCGCTGTCAATACCGCCTGCCAACAAATTCCATCGGTCGATCGCGCTACGCTTCCAATAGCACCATACCTCACCCTGCCTAGCTCATAGCTTAAGGTAGGCTCGCCTCTTCCTTCACAAATCTCAAGTTCCCTCCCTTAACGCGTAATTACAGTTCTATCGCCTAAGGCCCTCGCCCAGGATGTCTGGATTATATTTCATCAAGTCCGGACTGGACAAAACGTGGCATCAACAGATGTCCCGACGGTTGGCATGGCTCCGTGATCTCGGCGTCATGGGCATGGTCCATCTACATCCACTCCCTGACGGATTGCTCGGATTCCACGGAATGCCACTAGAGAACTCCGCTGGTTGTCTCCCTTCAAACGCAGGCCATGAGTTGGTCGCTCTCGCGCTAAGAGATCCCAGAAACCACCCTCTGATGGGCGGATACATCACCCTCCTCAGGTGCAGAGACCCCTACACACATGTGGCTTGGGGAGAGGCTCTGGACCGGCTGGTCGCACTGTGTGGTGCCACAACGAGAGCCTCTGATGTCTCATACGTCTTGTCAGAGGCCGAGGGCAGCTACCTCACTGATCGCAATCAGCTCCTCCGTTTTGTTCATATGGCGAAGGAGGACTACCGACACGTTCTCAACCAAGATGAGCCGGTGAGAGCGTGGCTCGCCCAATGTATGGCCCGCATGTTTGGAGTGCAGGCCCCTTCACAGCCCGACATGAATTGGTGGCCACGCGTGCGGGAGCACGTCGAATTGGGAGACGATGAGACATTTTTTAGCTTGACTGACCTCGCCTGGCGACGATTGCTTGAGGCTGTCTCGCATGCTGATAGTGGCTTTCATGAAAAGGCAGAGATGGGGGCCAAAAAGGTCGTGAACTTCGTTCATAGGTTCCTTCAGCATGAGAAGAATAAACTGGTCTGGGAGCTGGTGAGTGACACCACATTTGAGCCTCCCCACTGACGACTTGCTCGATCCCAAGGTCATAGAGTCTTCCTCACTTCTATGCCAACATCTTGATGGCCCTGAACGTCCATCAATGGATGGAAGACGAAAACCGTTGAGGACAAAGTGCGGTGGGACTCCAGGCACAAGACAGGGGAGAGTCAAGGAGATGGTGGGCTGGCAAGAAATGTGCCGAAATGGAAATTGTTTTGGGTGGAGCAATGCAGCTGAGCAAAGGTTATCCACTCATCGGCAACTGTCAGCTTAGCTACTTAGCCAAACGGGATGCGATATCCGTTTTCATTCTACGCCTTTTTATGCACTAACGAAGTCGTTGATGGTGTACGGGCTGAGTCTGTTGGGTCAATTAGATAGCACACCTCCCGTTCTGCAAATAGCATCCAGAATGACCACAGTGGACTCCAGTTAGAACGCATTGGGCCGTTGACATCTTCTCATTCATAGCAGCACTGATCCTAAGTTCTCCAGCTTAGTGTCAATGGCCATCATTATGTTTTCCCGAATCCATGACGCTGGCTGGGGCCATCTTTGAGAACTTGACGGCGCGTTGAGTACCTAGTCCAACCATCTCGAGTCTCGAACCAGTTTCGAGTGTAATATTCGCGTTTGCCAGATATGAACATTTGATTCGTCGCCTTTTTGTATTCTCTCTGATTCTGTGGATCCTAAGGCTTGTCTAAATCCCAAGTTCTTTGGTTATGTAAACCCTCTCCCCTCATTTTCTGGCTTCATCTTCCATCTTCACCCTCTCAACTCCATCGCACTTCTATTGCGACATCACAACACCACCACCAGCACTCTAGGGCAGCTAAAAGATTGAGCCGCTTAATACAATTAGCCTTCATAGGTATTGTGCTTTTTTTTTCTTCGCTTCCTCTCAAAACGGTTGCGCCATCTCCTCTTCAAGCCCAAGCCTCCAGAGATGCCC
Source organism: Fusarium sp. MBC 441 (assembly GCA_030779165.1). Taxonomy (NCBI): domain Eukaryota; kingdom Fungi; phylum Ascomycota; class Sordariomycetes; order Hypocreales; family Nectriaceae; genus Fusarium; species Fusarium sp. MBC 441. The sequence goes on from JAPFTC010000274.1 coordinate 50,851, forward strand.
AGGAGGCTCAAACCTCCCCTCTCCCCACCTCAACATTCGACGCTGGCCTTCTACTTGCCCCATCTCTTGGGCTTCAGTCCCATCCCCAAACCTTCTATGCTTCCCTGCTTATCATTATCTACCATTAGGCTACACGTCCAGTGCCTTCCGCCGCACAAGTGAATCTCAGTGCCTGTACTGTGCACCTGTCGCTGTCCCTGTATGGCTCCTCCTGCGGTTTTTCCTCCTTCGAGGCCTATTCATTGATGATCGTCATAGGTTGGACACACTGCGTACTCTACCAAACCCACTGGGAGTTTAGCTCAACGGCCACTACGGTATGTTCTAGGCTGCCTTCCCTGATCAAGTCCATTCTTCTAATCTACAGTCACAGTTCACGCAATCAAGACTTTTGCCACTATGTCTGGAACATCCACGGCTCTCCCTCAGGGACCTCCAGGTTTCGGTGATTACCCTACTGTGTCCCGAGCATGGCTAGAGCGCATGGTTGCCATCCTAGAGACCCGAGGCCTGCTCTCACATGTGGCCTGGAAAAAGGCCTTGGGCGAACTGCGAGAGCTACTTCTGCTGCCCGAAGGCCCTTCTGCCTTTGTACCTCTGCACATTTTGAGCGTGGCCAAGAAGGCTTGCGATGAGGATTTCCAGCATTTCGGAGATTTCATCCATCAAGCGGAGGCAAACATGACGCTTCTTGTGAACAAGCAACGTCCAGTCAGCGGCTGGTCGGCCCAATGCATGGCGCGTATGGTTGGGTTCGAAGCCAACGACGAAGATGACAGAGAGTGGTGGATGGAGAGTGCTGCCAGAGCCTTGATTGAGGAGCTTGACGACGACGTGTTCTTTCGCATTCATTACGCCCTCCATCATTGCTACGCGCTTGGCGACATGGAAAAGGGACGAGAAGTCGCTTTGAAGGGCCTTCACCACATGAAGGCCTTTGTCCATCTGCACCAGAATGGGCGGGTGCTTGCGCTGGTTGGGAACCACATTGAAGAGCTTCGAAAGTTCATTCAAGCCAAGGGCCTTGGGGGACATTTGCCCTCGTTCTACTAGCATCTCCATCACAGAGAATTCTCGTAGGTCTTTGGAAGGGGATGTTGCAGGTTAGGATGGGGTTAAAACTGGTGAAGGCCGACAAGGAACGCGAATGATAGGGTATCTGGTTGGGCATGGCAAATGAACTGAGATGAAGGACCTTTTCCCAATAGCCTACCCATCTAAGATACTTGGGAACAAACGATATTGGTACTGACCTTTTTGTGTCATCGTCTTCAAATCAGAGACCGTCACCCTGGGCATTTTCAAAACTAAGTCGCATGCAAATTGTGTAGGTGAGTGTCAGTAGGGCAATGATGTTGGGTAGTGGATTTGCGAGCAGTGAAAACCACTCCAGCTGAAATAATAAATACATATTGATATTGATCCTGCTATGGACGAAGAGCATTTGAACAATAATGATCAAGTCTGAAGAGTATATGTCCGATCTAGGAGCTGGACGCGGCCTCAGCACCAGCAGCGGTGTACTTGGGGTCATTCCAAACATCCTGCTGAATGCGAACACGGATAGCCTCCTCCTCAACAATGTGGTTATCTCCAAAGAGCTCAGAGATCTGCTCGAGAGACTTGCCGGAAGTTTCAGGCACGAGGAAGAAAGAAAAGATGGCAGCAAGGGTACAGAAAACTCCAAAGAACAGGTAAGTTCCCCAACCGATCTTAATGACCATCTCAGGGACGACAACGCCAATGATAAAGTTTGCAAGCCAAATCATTGAGGTAGCTGCACCAACACCCTTGGCTCGCTTGGAGCTGGGGAAGACCTCGGCGGGGAGGGTCCAGGCAAGGGGGCCGTAGGAGCAAGCGTAGCAGAGGACATATGTGTCTAAAAATGTTGTTAGTGGACAGTTCAAATCCAGTCTTCTTAGGGAACTTACAGATCAGAGCAACTCCAAACCAACCCATTCCCTGGTTGCTATCCCATTTGCCGTTGAACTTGCCAACAACACCAGCCATGATGAGGTGGGGAATAGCCATGGCGATACCACCGTAGATGGCGAGCTTCCGGCGGCCGACCTTGTCGAGGTAGAGGAAGGTTGGGATTCCAGCAACCTAGCAAAGATGTTTTGTTAGCTTTTGAAGAGCAACGAGCTCGGGCATTCTACTTACCAATTGGCAGATATTGACCATTCCTGAAAGGATCAAAGCCATGTTATCGTCCTGACCAAGAGCCTTGAAAAAGGTGGGTGCATAGTACACTAAACCTGTCAGTATACCCTCAAATCACAACTCGACCCCCAGAAGTCGCCTGAATAGCTTCAGAACTCACCAAAAGCATTGATTCCAGAAAACTGCTGAAAAAACGGAATTCCAAGAGCGATAACGGTACGCTTGAGGTACTTGGGGCGGAAGAGATCGATCCACTGAAGAATTTCGAGCTTGAACTTGTTGTTGGTAGGATGGTCTTTGGCAATGATCTCCTCCTGGAAGCGAACTTCGCAGACGATACCCTTCCACTCGGCCTGGACTCGGTCGTCGGTGATGGGAACGCGCCGGAGCTTCGAAAGCGCGGAGAGACTATCGTTGTCGCGACCACGCATGGCGAGCCATCGAGGGCTGAAGGGGAAGAAGTGGATGCCGAGACCGACGCAGAGGGCGGGGGCCATCTGGAGACCGAAAGGAAGCCGGAAAGCAAGTTCGCCGGACAGTTCCTTGGTAGCGTATGTGATCCAGTATGCGATGATTGCACCGATAACGATGCTATTGATACGTTAGCTCAGGTCCAAATAATCATCCTGCAATACTAACCTAATAGCCTCGAGAACAAGCAGAGATCCTCGCAGGTTGGGAGGTGCAATCTCAGAGATATATAGAGGAGCACCCATGGCAAGTTGACCAACACCAATACCTCCAATGGTTCGACCAGCAACCAGGGTTCCGTAATTGGGAGCAGCAGTCTGTCAGGATATTAGCCAAATCCGACTTTCATTCCAATTTGAGATTGTCCTACCTGAATGATAGCTCCCACAACAAAGAAGCCAGTGGCCACCGTAAGAGACCATTTTCGAGAGATTCGATCCGCGAGATATGGGAGGAACAGGCACCCGATGAAAGCACCTAATTCCAACATTCCGGTCATGAATCCCACATTGAATCCATATCCAGAATGTCCGGGAGCAGTTTCGGGGAAAGATTTATGGAACTGCTCCATCACCAGAATGATACTGATGACACCCTGGTCTGGAAGATGTCAGCAGTTTTTGATGTTGCTCAGAAAGAAACATACCGTAGCCAAAGGAGAATCCTCCAAAGGAAGCGAGAGCTGCTGCCCCGAGGACATAGGGCGAGCGGACAATGCCAGAAAGGCCACCATTTTCATCGTAAGAGATAATCTCTCCCGCCTGAGCAGCGATATCAGTTTCTTCGATATGGCTCTCAGTGGGCCGCGAGTGGCTAAGGGACTCTTTGGTCTCCATGTCTAACGAGAAACAAGATGTGAATGTTGAAGCTGGATGAGAGACTGAGACTGTGGAGATGCAGGATGCAGATCATCAAAACTGAGAGACAAGTCGAAGCATTTAATAGTTTTTAGCTTGAATATAGTCACTCCATGTTTTAAGAGTCGAGAACATGGGGAGCCTTGCAGTCAGTGACGCCACCCCAGACGAGCACATGGAGAAGGGGCCTCTCCGCATCCCCATGGGGAGGACTTGACTAGCGTGCATGTCAAGGTCTGCTTACACTTGAAGTCGTCCGATTGGATGCTCGCGAGAATCCTAGTCAGTCTCTCCACATGCGTCAAAGCCTAACCCGGGTGCTAGTTGTTTTTGGAAGTGTTTCGGCGAAATGCGTCCGAATTGGGGCATATTTCGCCGGGTCTCCAACACCGCTTTCTGAGGCCAAAGCTGAGACAGCGCATCGCGAGTTGACAACACCACTTGCGAATGATTATCTGTGATTATGTTGTCTCGAAATGTCCAAGTCGCCGAGCTTTGAGCGAGGCAGGGGTAGAATCAAGGTGAGGAGAGTGATGGTTCGCTGAGAAGGCCGGAGGTGATGACAACAGCCCGGCGAAAAAGGCCCAAGAGAAGGTCATTGTCCGGATGAACTGGGATTCTCACCAACGACAAAGTTAGGAGACATTGACGTAATCTCAAGCAAGCCAACACCTGTCTCTTGTATAAGTCATGTTAAACAACATGCGATATTGCCTTGAATGCGAACCGTTGGGGTTTCCCAACCGACTCCCTCAAACATGCGAATAGCTGTCAGGCATTGCTACGGTTTTACTATGGTGAAGACTTCAGGGTAGTGGAATTAATGAGTCATCAGTGCGGGCGCGAAAACACCATGTTGTATTCCTGTTCCAAACTGTCGGGCACGGGACTTGGAGAATCCGCACTCCGCGGGGTCATCCACAGTCACCCATAGAACGAAAGCAAATTACCAAAACTAGCCAAATCACGAGGCCGTTGACAAGCTGCAGGCTCTTCGAGAAACGGCATCGAAGTATCAACGCCACAGCCAATGTGAAGCACCCTTCAAGAAGCCAGCCTCATCGGCACAGTGGATACACGAGTCAGCTCTCCAAGTGTTCCCCCTGGGGTAATCTCAACCCCAGACTCGGCAGAAACCCGCGGGCGACGTTTCCTTTTAGGACCAGAAAAGCAAAACTTCAAGCCAACCAGGATAATCATCTCCTTCCCCGTCTGGGGATCCCGGATCCCTGGAGAAGGGCTTGAATCTTGGTCGTGATGGCGTCGTGCGGGGAAGTCAAAAGACAAAAAGGGTGTGGGGTGACAACATGGGCTTAGTGTCTGCCCAAAGGAAAGGTTCCAGGGCTTTGCCACCCTTGTCCGCCCCCTTCGGCCTGCTCACCGGCGTTTCCTTCAAAGACGAGACATCTTCCCCTTGTCAAGAACAATCTCGGCGAAATCCTTCCTCTTTTGCTCGAAAACCTGTGACATCTGTCATGGCTCCGCAACCCCGCACGCGAACTGTTCCCTGCGACAAGTGTAGAGGTGATGATGATTTCTCCCCTTGGCCCATGGAACAATGAGCTGATAAGACCGACGTCATTGTAGAGAAGCATCTGAAATGTACGTCTTCTGCAAGCAGCTGTCGAGTCGAGAAGGCTGTGCTGACGCGTTGCAGGCGACGGCGAAACCCCGTGCGGAAATTGCAAAAAGGCGTCTGGCAACTGCGTTCGCGTCAACAAGAAATTTCGCGTCAAAAGGTTGATTACGACGCAGAATAGCTTCAAGTTTGACCCGAACCAGACTTGGATACGCACTGGAAACCAAGGTACACTCATCTCTTATCTTGGGTTGTTTGATGGCTGACAATCGATAGAACAGGAACCATTCGCCATCATTGACGAGTCCGATATCGCAACGAATCGATCCGCGCAGGAGCCTTCTTCGGCGAGGGATGAACCTCAAGAAGGGTACCTGAACTTTGCCGCATCCATACTGCAGTCTTTCTCTCGAGATGAACAAGTGAGAACTGACGATTCTCTTCGGCATCAACCACTCGAACACAGACCGACAACGGCCAGGCGATCTGAGAGCAATATCGATACATCCAGCATCGGCGACGATACAGCCCTTAGGAAGCACCCAAGTCTAACACCCTCTTCGACTTATGACGACACATCTGTTCTCGCATACTCGGAGCCAATATCAACACGCACACCATTGTTTCCTACAGCATGGCAACATTCTCCCGACGCGGCTTCCCAAGGCCCATCCCCGTCAAATACAGAGTCTCCATACAGCGAAAGACACCTTCACTACGGTGCGCCATCTAGCTCTGCCACAGGGCATGGAGTTCGAAGGATAACAGAACTCGCCGGAGGCAGCGATGTGCAACACACGAGCATTGAGGAGGCTTGTTTGGTCCGTTGCTTCGTGAAGAAGCTAGGAAGGGCTGTGAGTCTTCTCATCACCATTCTCTACTCGTGGGTCAGGAACCTATGCTGATACTCTTGACAGTTCGACACGAGCGACAGAGACCATCATTATTGCTCTGTTCTTCCCATTCGTGCCATGCACAGTCCTCTTCTCTTAAACGCCATCTGCACAGCAGCCGCTAGATACCTCACCCGAATATGGTCTCTCAAAGACCCCCATGCAGTCATCGAATACGATGGAGTTCCGCTCCCTAATCTCACCATGGAATCAGCAATTCATTATCACAACAAATGCATCTCACACCTTATGGATGTATCTGCAGACCCCACCAACACATGCAGCGATGACGCACTTACTGCAATTACAATCCTCCGATATCACGAACAGGTCGACAGTAGGTCTACAACGCCCCTCCCCAAAGTCCCAACTAACAACCCCAGCCCACTTCACCGGCACCGACAACGAAACCTTCTCCATCGCCGTCCAAGCCGTCTTCCAAGCAGCCCAGGACGAAACCCACGGACTCTTGACTATTATTCTTCAACCCCCACGCGGTTCTGATGTTTATGCCACATCCCTTTCTTCTCTAAGATACTCGGCCTGCCTCATCGCCCTCCGACAGGAAATTTGGGGCGTCTTGATTTATCGTCGACCCTTCCGACTCCCAATCTTTGCCGTCACGGACTATGCCAACTTTGACGACACCATGGCAGCTGACGATTATGACTGGACGAATCGCATAATCATATGGTGTGCTCACGTTCTCAAGTATTGCTTTCCTGGAGACACGGATGTAGAGACCAGAGAGGATACGAGGTCTCACGCTCAGCAGTGGGAAGCGCTGAAATCCTTTCAACGCAACTGGGATGAGCATACACCACCACACTTTGCACCACTCTATTACCAAGAACGCAACCCAGCAGAAGGTCGGTATTTCCCCACTATATGGCTCGCCAGTCAATGTCAAGTCATGGCTCAACAACACGTGGAACTGGCGCGGATAGTCCTCGCGGTTCACGACTCCAAGCTTCAACTAGGCATTGGTGGAAGAGCAGCTCGCAGAGCACTCGAAAAACTGCTACGGGATTCGACTCGAAAGATATGTGGGCTAGCCATGTCTAATCAACAATATCAGGAAGCCATGGTAACAAGTGCTGTGGGAATATCGATGTGTGGGGAATATTTCCGAGACCCTGGGGAGCAGGCTGCAATTGTTGAACTCATGTCTATCTTGGAACGAAAACATGCTTGGCCAACCAATACTGTACTTAACTCACTTCAAGAGGCGTGGGAGTCATATAGTAATCTTTAAGAAACGTGACTGCTTCGCAGTTACTAAAAGCCTGTTCCATTATTCATCTAGTCTTTTGGAAGTCTAGGTCTATCAAAGTGATTACGCTTTTTCACACGTCACTCCCCCAGTTCTGAGATGCTCCTATCACAGATGGTATTCACTGGGCTGCTTGACCTTGATGCCGCGTCTCTCCCACACACCTGTAATGTTCATATCCTCAGCACCACTTGGATCGGTTAGTACATATATATACCAAACTCATTTCGAGAGACTTACTCGTCCTTCATATTGATCGTTGGCTCCGTCTGGCCATTCGCCACATCAGGGTTTCGGAAAATCATGTTCTTCGTCTACACAACAATCAGCTCTGCACGTTCAGCTTTCCAGCAGGGTTCTTACCAATCCAAGAGTCAGGTGAATGGCGGGAGGAGCAACAGTAATCTTTTCAATAGGCTCCTTGCCTTGGATCATGGCGACAACGTTCTCAGCAACAACACGTGCCTGGGCCATGCCAGGTCGAGCCGCCTTGTGGGCCTTGGTGTCGGCGATATCACCACAGGCATAGAGGTTAGAGTAGTTGGGGTCGTTGAATTGCAACGTCGGTCGGATGTTGATGAATCCATTCGCCTTGTTGAGGATTTCATGGTCCGGTGAGGGTTCCAATTTCTCGAGAAATTGGTTGTTGGGAATCTGTCCAGTTGCCGGGATGATGAGGTCTGCTGGAATCTTGCGACCATCCTTCAGCTCCACCTCGAGGTTGTCGCCTTCAATGGGGAATCCCCCATCAGGGACCACGGCACGCGAGCCGGTCGCCAAGCTATGTTTCGTCAGTCTTGAACAGAGATCAAGTGCTCGCATCACTTACTTGACTCCAAGCTCCTCGAACCGAGCCCTGATGGTTGCATCCATCTTCTCATGATACAACGGCATCAGACGATCCCGCGAGTGAACCAATGTAACATTCTTTTCCGGATACACTTGCTTCAGGTCGCTTGCCATCTGTACACCAACGGCTCCACCTCCAACAATGACGATTCTGTTAGCGTTCTTAACGCGCTGCTGATAAGCCTTGAAGTAGTCGATAGACAACTGCTTCTCATCATCCTGCATAGTACCCGGCGCAGGCAGTCTCGTTCCAGTAGCAACAACCGCATAATCAAACGGCAGTTCAGTGGATCCCTGCCAAGGCCGATCAAGCACCAGATGGTCCTTGTACAGCTCCAGCACCTTCGCTCTCACAACAGCATGCTGGGAGGCGTTGGGAAGCGAAGAAATGGACCCAGAGTAGGGGATAAAAGCCTTGTGCTCGTGATCGGGCACGATTGCGAAGCGCGGCTGCGGCAGTGTTAGAGTCGGTGTGGAAACGTACCATTGTGACTTACAAAAGCAAAGAGGTGATGAAAATGGCTGTGCGGCTCCACCAAGAGGACCTGAGAGTGTCAGCAGTTTTTTTGAAGGTGGCTCAACTGGGCAATTACTCTGTGGGTGATAGGTAGAAGAGTTGCTAGTTCTTTGACAGCGGCCTGAAATTGTTAGCGCATAGTTCAGCATGTGTTTGTCTTGCTTCTGTAAGTCTCACCAAGCCAACATAGGAGCCGCCAATAACGACAACATTCTTAAGAGGACCAGCCATTGTTCAGGGTATAAAGATGCGTTTCGAGGTATGATGAGTCAGATATCCCAGGAAAAGTTCACAGCCGGGGCACGCGATATTTATAACGACGCACAAGTCATGTCCCTACATCGGATGCTCCGAGCGGCAGTCGTCGTGGCGGCTTGCGTTATCAATCTAATCTCCACCCGGATATACGGATCTACAGACGGAAACTCGGAAAGCCGATGGCAGGCCGAGGTCGGCTTTTGGCACGGCTTTTTTAGGCCGGAGAATTCACTCTGTATCAATTGTGTGAATAAGGTATTGCGAGAGTGTTTTCAATGATTTGAGGTTCTATGAATGTGAAGAAGGATAAACGATGTCAAGATAATGAGGCGCTTGGTGAGGAGGGATGGAACACTTGCCCACGATATGTATGGTGTGGATAAACCTTCACCCATAGCAGCAACAACCACAACTGAAGTATCACAGACAGTCAAATGGAGAAAAGACCATAGTCAATAGGCTCAACTACTATATGGCAGCTATGTTGATATATACTATGTAGGTAGATAAGATAACCTAGAAGAATGTAATCCAAGAAGGCAATCCTCAAGGTCTAGGGTAACCCTCGGTTCAACACGGACACGGCGCGCATAATTCCGCCCGACCCGACACGAACAACCCGAAATGAACCGGGTGCGGAAACCATCCTCACCTCCGTTCCGAACCGGAGCTCTTCACAGCCCCTTAACTCCGACCTTGAGCAACCACGGGTCGGCGTCAATTTGAGATCGGAGCTCACCAGAGGCAAGATCATTGACGTCCCAGGTCGACCAGACGAACCGGCCGTGGAGGAATTGGGCTTCGGGGGATGCGGCCCAAACTGCGAAGCCGCCTGGGATGTTTGCTACAGATGGTCAGTGCGTGAAGTGAGTGGAGGTTAATGACGTACCGTCTGTCCAGGGGAGGGTCTCTTCGGTGTATCCCGACTTTTGCGCAGCCTCCGTAAATACAATAGACGGATGGAATGAAATAACTCGCAATTTTTCTTCAGGAGTATCACGTGCAATTTGTTGAAGAACACAAGTAAAGGAATTCTTGGTGAGTTGGTATCCAGGCATTTGAGTCGCGCTGTCCCAACGGTGAATATCCTGAGTTGATACAAAAACAAGGAACTGAAACAAGTTAGCAAACGTCTTTCCTTCAAATTGAACAAGTTTCTTACCTTTTGGCTTGAATGCTGAGGTTGCTTGTAGAACCGCTCCACAATGTAAAGGGGACTATGGATGTTGTTCTCAAAATCTTCCCAAAGTCTATCGGCTCCTTGTTCAAGAATTGGCTGCATAGCTGGGATTCCAACAGCATTCAAAATAAGAACATCAATGGGAACATTTTCCTTCTCAAGGGTATCCCATAGCTGCTGGACCTGGTCTCTAACGTGTACATCACAAACACGCCCAGTAACAGCAGTGTCTGGGTGAGCCTCATTGAGCTTAGACACAGCATCGTTGAGGACATCAGGACGACGACCAAGAAGTATGACACTGGAGGCTCCAGCGATACAATAGTTGCGTGCAATGGCATGGCCAATACCAGTAGAGCCGCCACAGACGAGCACGGTCCTTCCAGCTTGGGACAGCTCTGGACGTTGAGGTGAGATCGTCTCGTATGGCTTGTCGTGGACACGCTAGAATGTTCAGTAGTGTTCTAGGAGCATCTGATAGGCTGGACATACCACGGAGACACCGTTGATGGTAGTAGTCGACATGTTGGTGGTTTTGAGTCGTTGAAACTCGGCAGTTGTATAACTGGTTCTTGAGAAGCAGTGAAGATAGAAGCTGATGATTTATTCAAGAATCCAAGGCAATTTCTTCAGTATATATACTCCTTCCATGCCATCTTGCTCCTTGTCAACTCTTGATATCGTGAACTTAGTCAGCTCCTTCGTCCCAAGATCAAGGTTGCATTGAGCGTATATTCGTCCAAAATTGGTATAGTCTCGGATGATTCTTTGTCTCTCGCTACGGATATAGTAATCGATTAGCGCTGATTTTGCGGGGGCGGGAATGGATATTGCAAGGATATTAGTCAAACGGGGCCGTGTCAAGACGAGTGGAAACTAGTTTTATCGTTACACGATGGTTCACTACCCGATAAAACGTGGCTATAGTGGCAGAGGTCTTGAACAAAGACTCGAGACAGTTCTTTATCCCGATGGCCTAGATAACTGAGGGGATATCCTGCTCTTTCAGTTCGTGCTTGACTGGAATGTTTTAGAAGCAAATCACTATACACAGAAGTCACTTCCACGCAGAAACACATGCAGACAAAGCAAAAGTTACTTGCAAGGGTGCTTCGGCAAGTTCCACCACTCCTCGATCCTTATACCCATCACACCAAGACCAGCGAATCTCACCTTGTGGCGTGTCCTTGTCTTCCAAACTCCTATCCATGCATTACCGAAAAATTCCCAGCTGTGGATTAAAAAACAATGCCGACCCAAATCGACGACGACCAACAGCCCGCCGGCCAGTCAAGGAGCCGGAAGCAGCATACCCGTAGCCGTACAGGATGTCTTACCTGCAGGAAGCGCCACAGGCGATGTGACGAGCGTCGGCCCGTCTGGTCAGTTCCCCATCTTTCCTCTTCGGGACGAATAGACGCCATCACGCACACCTTTCTGTACGACCCAACAACCAGGCTGACGAATCTCCAGCGAGAACTGTGACACTGCAGGTAGGCAGTGCGAGTATCCCCTGCCCAACCTTCCTCTTCGGGAGCGTAGAAAGGCGAACTTGCCCGGGGAGCAGGAGCCTTGGGCTCCGGCAGCTGAGTTGGCCGTGGTACCCTTGCCCCGCCCGACCCGGCCTGTTGGGCCTTGTTTATCCCAACAGGCCATTGGTATGCCGTTCAGGTCGAATGAGCTCTTTAGTTACTGTGAGTGTTATCCATCTAATCAAGTGCCGATCACCGCTCTGACCAACGGCAGTCTACGAACTCGAGGACCCTGTCGATATCACCCCTCGGGATAAACGCCAAGGCTTGTGAGGCAAATCTCTCCCACTGACTCGTTCGTTACTGATCCACCAGGCTGCAATCTGTTATGCAAAGCCCTGACGCACTCCGCAACACAATGCTCATTGCTGGTCTTCACTATGGATGGAAGGCTGGTCGTCTGCAGAAATTCGAGTCCACCCTACTGTTCCACAAGATCGAGACCATGCGATTGGTCAACTGGCTTCTTGTGCAATCGGATTCGAGACAGTACCATTTGTGTATTAGACACATTGCTACGTTGTGTTTGACCGAGGTGAGTGACCTGCATTGTCCGATGATAAGAAGGATGCTGATAATGATAGTGTGCCTTTGGCAATGTTTTGGTGGCAGAAACTCATCTCAATGGCCTCATGAGATACATGGACTTTCACAAGCCCCCAGACTCGCCATTTGCAGATGACGAAAGCGTGGAAGAGGAACTGGCAACCCGATACATGATCCTGTACGTATTTCCCGTGGTTGTGTATATCACCTCTAACCAGGCACAGCACATACAACTTTATTTACGGATTCAAGAGCCGTCTCCGAGATATTCTCCACGAAGATGATCGTGTTCCCCCGGACACGAAACCCGACCCCAAGAGACCTGACCCCGACACAGTCCAGGAACTCATGCATTCGTGGCACAAGGACGAATTCCGAGGTCTTGATGTCAGACTCAAGGCCATGAAGATGATACCATATTTCTTCAATCAGCTACCGCCAAATGCCAAGCTTTGGGATATTGACGGCACACCCATGTTGGAATGCTTGACAAGGATTACTGAGACGTCGGGTTTCAAACGGAATTCGGCTCGCGAGGCTATTCAGCAGAATATGTGGCTTGAAGGTGCCGTCACCAGACTTCTCCTCGCCTTGGTAGGATGTCACATCGAGTCGCTATCCGGGGATTACACCAGAGGCTTGAACAGAATGAACCGGTCACCACTGGTCACTTCATGGTCAGGCATGTGTTCTGCCTCTGGTCTTTACCTCCATGCTGTTCTCGGTATTTGGAATGCCGGAGAACTCATCGAGGCACGAATGCACAGACGTGTCCTATACATCGTCAAGCATGACCTGGAACGCCACCGACCGCAAAAGAGAGACCGCAGGGCTACAGACCTCTGGTTGTGGAAGGCCTACGTGTGTGCATTTAGTCTGGAAAGACATTTGCAACTGGAAGATGACCAAGGTGTCCTGGTTCCGTTGCAGAGAATTTTTGGTGAATTAATTGCAGAGTGGAGTTACATGACGGAGGTTACGGACTGGACACAGGCAAGGAATGCTTTGACGAGGATCGTCTGGCCGGAGTCTTTTTACTTGGAGGATATGTGTCAGTCGCTTTGGTATGGAAGTGTTTCGTCAGGGAGTGTTTTCTCGGCTAGTGTTTCCCCAATTTGAGATGGTAGTACCGTGGGCATCATTGGCACATTGTTCGGAAGGGGCCGCCACTGTGTTAGCATTGGGATATGGTGCTATGGTGTGTTGACAATGCATTCTTTGTTATAGTTGAATCTCGGCCTTCGATGTCATAACTGAGCCAGAAGACTGTTCTAAAGGGGCCAGTGTGCAGGGAAAGGAGAGGTCTTTGTTTATGACTAGACAAAATGTTCAATCACTTTCTATGTTCACTTGCCTGAGAGGTCGTCTGGGCCCTTCTTCGCAACGAGGAAAATGTCAAGAACAGAAAACAAACCCAGAATACACCAAACTCTGTGATTGAACCCATGTAGCTAGCTGTTTGAGATTACAGACCGCTGTCATCCCTATGGCTTCAGCCGAATACTCAGATCTTTAATCGTCCAGGCCCCACCAAATTTTCCGTTGCAAAGAGAGGCATTTGTCCCTTTTCTCCTGAGCGTATTTCGTGAGTGAATCCATCTAATTAGTCAAGACACCATTCCAATCTTTGCACTTACTCACCCAGTCATTCATGGTCCTCACATTGCAATTTAAAAGAAGAAATTTCTAAAGGGTCTAATAACTCATATTTATTTATCTACCTAATCTGTCCTCTGCTTTAGCAGGGAGGTCCGGGCCCGGACACTTTGTGCGCAAAAGTCTACAGGTCAAGCCTGGACATCAAGATCCCATTTTTTTTTCTTTTTTTCTTTT
>JAPFTC010000276.1:0-10817 GCA_030779165.1 Fusarium sp. MBC 441
GCTGGACTGAGAAGAAAGCTGCAAAGATGAATTCAGGAGGGAGATCTTGTGCGGATAGAAGAAGGCCTACTGTCCCAAGATTGCATGCGGCTGTCAAGAATTTCCGAGTGCCTGGGTCGAGAGGAGGGCTCTTTCCCTGCAGTTTTCACCCACCAAGGTGTTTTGGGGGTTTTAACGAGGCTCGACAGGCGTACACATCAAGTCCAACAGCAGCTCGAGTGGGAGTGTTGAGACCGCATGACTAAGATGGTCCGATCTGCTGATGGCTGAGATGTGGATACTATATAAGGAGCTGCGCTTCTCTCAGACACATGCAACTTGGACCTTTCAAGAACAACACATCATTTTCCACTCCCGCAATATTGCTTTATCAACAAACTAGTAATTCTACCCCCATAGTATCTAAACTGTTACAAACCCTCTCCCGCTATCTGCCTTGCGAACGGGTTTCCAAAGTGCTCCTTCTCATCCTGAAAAAAGCGCATCTGCTCCTCTTCCTTGCGCGCGAGCAAAGCCTTGCGCTCTGGGGTCTCCATGAAGGCTGTCAGGCGAGGGTGAATAGCTCTCATGTAAAAGGCCCTAAAGTCGAAACCGGGGTCTTCCGGCCTCGGCTCTTCAGCCTCGTAGAATACAAAGTCCCAGTAGACGTCGTAGGTTAGGTCTGGGCTCAAAAGGGCAACCACTATGGCGGTATGGCACCACGCTTCTGATTTGGCCCATGCCTGTGAGAGCCGTGGCGGGACCTGGAGGGCTTGCTCTCGGTTTCGGATAGCGGCGACAAGACGGCCAACTTCGTTATAGAATAGATTCGTGCCGAGAAGCATCCATTTTAGGTCGCCACCGCTTAGCCAGACAGGCGGGACTAGCATCTGGGCCGGGACGGCGAAGCTCCATTCCCAATCCAGCACGGCAATAAGGTTGAGCTCGTTATCAAACAGCAGGTTACTCATCAGCATGAGGAGATCTCCATGCATAAGCACAAATGGCCCCTTATCGGCTGCCGAGTCAAACCAGTTATGGCGGACAAAATTGGGGAAATGATGTCTGGCGTAGAGGGTGTTCCGTTGCCCACGGGTGTCGAACCCTGGGTCGGGAGATTTGTCGAATTCGTTCTCTGCCAGCCAGAACAAGGCATCAACGAAGCTTCTGGCTGTCGAAAAGGTCATCTGTGGCTTGATCCTGGTACCGGGATCCATCCCTTCAAGCTCCTGCATCATCATCTCAATCGAAATTGGCCTGTGGCGTATCCGGATGTCGTCCGCGTCGCAATCGTACGAGGGCTTCCCATCGATGACGGGGAGACCAAGCGCGCCAATCTCGGGGAATTCAAGCTGGCGGAGTTGGACGTAGACGTCAGCCAGCTGCTCGTGAAGCTTGGCTGTTGCCTCGGTTGGCCCAGTGTAGGTGCGCCACTTCTTCCCCTTCTTGAAGCCAAGGTCCTTAAGAGTGTGTCCTTCAATATAGTCCATCATAATAAATGCCGTCTGGATGGGACTGCCCTCGGTGAAGGAGTAGGCGTGCACGCGTGGCACGGGGATAGTTGTCTTGGCCGCGACATATCTATCCTCTGTCAGCTAATGGATGCCTAAATCACTCCCACATGGCCGAAAGCTCGACGTGGACTTACTTCATGGTAGCCAGCTCAGTCTCAATCCTTTCATCAATCAAAGCAGCGCGTGCCGGGATGGGCATTCGGACAACCCATCTCTCTGGGGAAGATGTCTCAAACTCAACAAAGACGCAGACATTGAAGGAACCGTGTTTGGGGGAACCGAAAGTCGTGCAAGGAATGCCTCCATGATAAGATGAGGCGAGACGACAGATTGCTTCGATGTCGAGAGAATCGATGAAGGACTGGCGATTTTTCTCGGCCTTGTCCTTGAGGATGCTGTTCCTCATGATGGGTGAGTGAATGAGAAGTAAGGATAACTGCTGCTGGCTCTCTGGCCTACTCAAGGCTCACCCAATGTGATGTGAGGATCAGTCACGTGCGGCTCGGTCAGCCCCACAATCGAAAAGACGGCTGCCAACGAGGCAACATTGTAAGGCGAACCAGTTCAACTACCAACACGCGGCCAACAAACCAATCAACCTCTGCATGCCCAGCTCACGAAATGTAAATATAACGCTGCTGCCTAATCACAAATGGCCGGGGACCATCCGCGCGGGGGCACCTCACACATCTAAAGATGGCTGTAATCGCACGTAGACGAGAAAGACCACAACACCCAGCAGCAACAAGACCACTCGAACCATGGGCCATTCATCTAAACACAAAAAATCGAAGCGTCATGGCAAGGACGGAACAAGACGCGATCGACACTCCCCTCGTACTTCCATCACGCAGCTCGAGGAGCTGATCGCCAGCGTCGAGGAGAGACAACAGAGCCTCGTCCGACAGCACGACGAGTACAGGGGCCTTCAAGAACAGGCCGAGATCCTTCAGGACCGCCTTGAAGACGCCGAGCAGACACTATCGCTGCTTTCGTCGACGAGCCTGGCAGCGCAGCAAGCTCGCGGGCTATCTTCGACCTCCGGCCACTCTGGCCACCAGGCTATTCGCCTGTCTTCGCGCGAGCAGCAACTGCGAGCCGAGATCCAAACCCTTCCTGTATCCATCGCCGAGTTCGAGCGCCGTGCCGCTGCTATGGCGGAGCTCATGGCTCGTAATCAGGACGAGATTGAACGCCTACAGGCGCGCATCGACGAGATCCGTGCCGCCGAGGAGGCTGAGGCCGAGGCTGCATGGTATGGGGGGCAACAGGGTGGACCAGACCCTGGCTGGATGGGAGACCCAGGCTCCGGCGGCGGCGGTGGATCATATGGTTACTATGGTGCTGGTCAGGCATCATCCTCGGCTTCTTATAGCCAGTATGGTGGAGCCTAGCGGGATAGTAAGTAGCAAGAGGGTTAATTACTTAGGTATAATTATACCCTACTACTACTCTTCTATGGCTTGCGTCGGTTAGTTGCCGACGATTAATTTTGCATGGAAATTTTTTGGCGCTTGCATGACAAGGGTCAGCCGACGATTAAAATGAGCACCAGCCAACGATTACCAGTTTGACTCCCATGAGGGCTGTGGTGATTTAGAAAATAGGTAAGAATATGGAATCGGTACGTGCAATTCGATTGATACCAGTATTGATATATGAAACTGTAAGATTATGAGCTTATAGGTGCGTTTGCTTCGAGATGTTTTTCTTTGATGGTTGTCGGACGACGTGGAATAAAGGGCCAGGTGGAGCGTTATTGGGTCAAGCACTAGTCCATATTAGGAAATAGACGATTGTTGGTGGGGCGACCAGCGACAACAATCCAGCCCGCTCCAATCTCCTTCATCCACCATCATCATCACCATCAACTTTGGCATCATCACTGAGGATACAGTCCTTTTCTGGCGGATGACAGTCTCATCACCCTTCACGATTGAGAATGTACTCGACAGAAGCCGACGTCACGCGCTGGCTCTCCTCAATCACCGACCTCAAAGACCAACCTCTTCCTCCTTTTGTGGCCGACCGAGATGAGATAAGCGAACCTCGACAGCGCAAGCGTTAGAAGCTAGACAGACATCGACATAAAATCCCATCGCCGCCGACTTCAGAGCCTGTCCCGAAGGCGGCCATGTCTTCTTCGTCCCGAAAGAGGACAAGGACCGACGACCACGACCCATATGATGCCTCATCCTCCGCGCACTCAGATGGACCGAACAACGAGATCACTCCTCGACCCGGTAGATTCCAACAGCTAGAATGGGTCCCTTTCTCGGCGGATCGCGGTACAAACAGCCCGTCGCGGTCAAGTGCCTCCAATCAATCGCCCTCTGCCTCGAATCAGTCGAGACATGGAACGGTGTCGAACAAGTCATCTCCCTCGAAACAGTTCCGCAACGCCGAAATGAAAGAGACGGGGTTCTACGTAGGGAGCTTCTCGCGACAATCGCATCCCGAATCCCTCAGAGCACTGAGGATAGAGCTTCGGGATATTGGCCTCGGCAACGGCATTCTCCCGGCTTCATTGGAGAGTGAGGTATGTTTGGGCATCCTTTTCCTCGCTGGCGCTGCTAACCGACTTGTAGTTGCGAAGCCTAGGTTCCGAGATCCCACGATTCGCCTTCGACAAGGACGAAGCCACACGAGCAAACACTGAAGAAATAGCAAGCAATCTCCCGCTATTTTCCTGGGTCAAGAGACTTGTAGATCGCGCGGTGGAGTGCCAAAACGACAGAGAAGGCGAGGCGTCATGGAACGCAGACGTTCATGCACCCGTTCTCGAACAAGTCTTCCGCCCCGATCGCTTTGAAAGTCAAGGCATGGTCGACTTTCGATGTTGTCCCTCCGCTCAGATTCTCCCAGCCTACAAGCCCCGAGACGCGCCGTCCAAGATGGTCGACTTCTGCCTGTTTATACGTCCTGAGTGTGGGAGCCCCGAGGAACAAGCCGTCGAGGCCATCTGCCACACGCGATCGGGACAATCGATCAATCACCCCGACCTCGGCAACTTCTGCAAGCATCCCATCGCGCTGTCGATCGAGACTAAGCGACCTGGCGAGCAAGGTGATAACGCGACGTTGCAGATGGGAACGTGGCATTCCGCGCAATGGCGCAGTCTGCGTCGCCGTCGGGCTATTGAGTTTCTCCCTGGTCTTATCGTACAGGGCCATGTGTGGCAGTTTGTCGCTAGTATTCTAGATGAGAGTGGCAAGTCGTTGCTGTTGGAGACGGTGCCTTTGGGTCGTACGGATACGGAGATTGGGGTTTACTCGTTGGTTGTGGCGTTGCTGCGGTTGAGCAGGTGGATTATGGAGGAGTATTGGCCGGCGTTTGTGGAGGATATGCTGGTGATATGATGGATAGATTGTGAATGATACCTGTTTGTTCTGCTTCACCTCTGGAGCTTGTTTCTTCTTGGGACCGACTCGCACTTTCAGGTGTGTAACCAAGGAGAGGTCTACATATCATGTCTATGAACGACCATCGTGACCGGATCATCTATGCCTTTATCCTGGGCGGTCGGAGAGTACGCTCAATGCTCCAGACTTCTTTATTCGTACGACTACAGCTTAGATCAACTCCTTCAAACCGATGGCCAGCTCGACGCGTCCTCCACCGCTGTGTACATCGCGCGAATGATCTCCCTTTCTAGCAAGCAATTGATCAAATGGACGAGAAACCTGCTGGGGGCATGAGATCGTGTTGCTGGTGATGTTCTGTGGCGGAAACTTATTTGCGGCACAGAGCATTCCGGTGTAAATCCTAGCACGGCGAGCTACTGTACCAATAACCACTGGTATGTATTGGCACCCAATACCACTTTTTCTGGTTCGTGCGCGGTACTTCTCGGACATCGCTCAAGTTGCCTTTAGCCAGCTTCCAAAGCTCAGGGACCATGGACCATGACGGGACGGTCTACGTTATCACCTCTCCGGGGAAAGAGACAATTGCGCCGATCCACTGCCTTTTTAATTTTGATGAAAACCCTCCTCCAATACCCCATTGACGGCTTGTTTGGTCGGCTGCAGCCACAACAGCCCCATCGTAGGGGTCCAATCGTAGGTAGCTGATCAGGCCGTGGCGGGGACACATATGGATTAGACCTTCGGTGAATGTAAGAGGTGAGCAACCCTAAGGCTAAGAATGCTTTTATTTGGCTAGGCGGGTCACTTACCGGTCTGAGAGAGAGAAAGACGCAATTGTGTCGAAGGAAGATGCACAAAAAACCGTGGTGGGGCAGTGTGGGGAGGAACTATCGACTCGGCAGCAAGGGAGACCGGATTAGGAATCATTGCCCGTGGTGCGGAGGTATCTTGCCTCAGTTCGAGGTGACACGGAAGGTTGCAGCAGTGAGTGGCTGAAAGTGTGTCGCTTGCCCTGCACACCCTGTCAGGATCAGGTCATCGCAATGCAGACGATCTCACCCCGCGCATCTCGCTTAGAGCCGACATGATGATCTACGTTATCTATTCGCCCTCAAAGGAAAAACCAGGGTGCTTGCTGCATTACAGGTGTTGGTCGTGACCGAGCTTGCTCTATTGTCCCGCACAGCATTACCGGAAATGCACTGCTCAAACCTGCAGCAACACTACAAGAGTCATGCACTTTGCCATCCCAACTGCAGGTTGCTTTGGTCGAGCTGAAGTGGCTTACTTTAGGGGGCGCGTGATCGTTTGAAGGGGGGGCCCGAGCGGTGGTCATTGATCAAACGGCCCTCTTTGTGTTGCTCAAGACATGCATCATGACAAGACATTGAATCAGGGACGGAAGACCATTCCGTCCTTATTGCACCCTGACAGCTTTTGCCGTTGTGGAGAATTATTGTGGATTACACTCTGCGGAGGCATACGGCCCGACGGGAAGTGTGGTCCAGATCACAGCAGCGCGTTCGCGATTACCATTCCAAGGCGTCAACTTGAACCTAACGAGCGTGCACGGACAAAAATGATGTAATTTCATGAAGATAAAATGGATTGGGGGGTCAACGCACGGACGGAAAGTGTGCAATTTAGTAAATTACGAGCGATCCTTTATATAGTAGTAGGGAAGACAATGCCCAAACAGGTATGCTTTCTATTTTCTTCAACTTACCTTCCGCAGCAGAACTTCACAGAATGACTGAAAACGAGAAGGCTGAGAGGGAAAGTAAGTACATTAGACTTGTGAAAATTTTATCATGCTGAATGATGCTTTAAGTAGCTGGAGAGAGCCATGCGCCAGCCGGTGACCTGCCCGAGGAGATGAGGGAATCCTCTACTGCTTCTCTGGAGGGGCTGGATAAGAAGTAAGTATTGTTGAAGAAAGAAATTGACTATCAATGACAGACACCCATCAAGAAGGACCTCTTGCTGATGGAGTAACAGGAATCCAGACCTCAACGTGAAGATTATTCTCGTAATCGGCCCTGCAGGTGCTGGGAAGACCAGCTTGTTGAAATTGTTGACGGGGCTGAATCTCCAAATTGGACACACCCTTGACCACGGTAAGGCCTCTAATAATATGAATATTATTGCATTCAACAATCTAAAGGAACTAACTATCTTGAGGAACTGCAATTCCGACAGAGATTCCTGGTACTATTAACGGTGAACCCTACATCTTCATTGACAGCCCTGGCTTCGGACATGCAGCGTCTAAACCAGGAGTCATCAAACAACAAATACATACTATGCTTGGTTTCTTTACTAGGAAGCTAGGAGGAATTCATGGAATTCTCTATGTTCAAGATATCACCGTCGACAGAACCATGCCGGGCATGCAGGAGGCTACCGAATTCCTGGAGGAGCTCGCTACTCGGCCGCTTCGACCACAAATCACATTCATAACAACAAAGTGGGACATACCGTTGTCTGTTCCGAAACTAATGCGCAAATGCGAGGCCATAGAAGCTCATCTGAAAGAATCCACGTGGGCCAAGTTCAACATTGGAGCACCCGACGGATCCAGATATTTCCGGCATGGAGTAGATTGTGGCGAAGACAGTCAAGAGGCTCAACAACAGGGCCGAGATGCGTTATTGCATAACGTCATGGCTCACTACGTGGATGCGAGCGTCGAAGAACTCACGATGCCATTCTCTGAGTGGACGTACCTGCAACAGGGGTTCAAGATAGCCACCGTGACAGGTAAGGTTATCCTCATCGGGGGTGCGATGACACTTGGCACATTCATAGCTGCTTGTATTGGTTATGTTATCGCTACTCAACCGGCAACTATTGGAGTTTCTGTTGTAGGTGGAGCAGTTAGTTTTGGGATATATTTCTAACTCTTTTGTCTTTTTCGTGTCCATTTCACTTCGCTATGCCCCGGGGATAGGCAATCCGAATGAGAAATGCTACCTACTGCTACACTGGGGCAGTTATTCGACTCGAACATCATGATGGGTTTAGGGTGTCGGATTTCGCTTGTGTTCGGGCAGACTCAGTCAATAAGATCACGTCTAGGGAGAACAGCACCCCTGTCATTTCTAGGCACTAGTACATATCGGTTTTAGATAGAGCGCTATCCTTGTTGAACAGCCCGCTACCCCTGTTTATCTGATAAGATAAGATAGAATGGAATCCGGACATTGCAACAAATATTCATCTAGACACTCATAAACCCAAGCCTCGGAAAAACGCCTCTTCATTTCTTTTATGTATACTCAGGAATGTAGACTGAAAACTAGGCCCGTTTCCAGTTTTGAACCAATCAGAATCCATGGAGTTTGCCCCTGATGGGCCCTGTTTCCACTCCCCGACCAATCACATCTATCTAGCAGGACCGCACTCTTGGAAACGGAACCCGTTTCTAGAATCACACTAAGACGCGAAACGCGTAACCTTCCTCGCCTCCTACTTAGAATCAGACCGCTAGCAAAGGTGAATAATCAGCTCTCGCTAGCCTATACTCTCACGGCATCAGCTTCTTTATCTCTATATCTACCAGCCCTACGATGAATTTATCTCCTGAGGATCTTTAGTGGTTGGACAAGCTCGGCCCCATGCCATGCTAGCACCCTTTTATTTCCCGCCCCAAAAGTTCGTCGGTTAACAAAGGACGGATGGAATACAGGAATTGGGTAATTTTGGCTAACCCGATGGCTTCGCGTACAAGGCATATTACGGGGTGTAGAATCAAAGGGGAGAACCCGGAATCTCACTCATCCTTGGCCAACGCCCAGACAGTTCTCTCGGAACCACGGCCAGTACACTTCAGCAGCCCACTGGGCCAGGCGTTGTAGGCACCATACCGTCTTGTACACGCCCACAACGTCAGAGGAAGACCCGAACGGGTGCTGAAGCCACAAAACCGTCTTGCGTCCCTCTCTCGTGGTGGCAGCAAAGCTCCAGTCGTGCCCATGCACGAGAACGGCAGGTAGAAAGGGTAGTCCGTCAAACGAGCCACCTGAGCGGTTGACAAGATGCTCGAGAAATCGCCATTGCGCCGAGTGCCATGTTCCAATCTGCAGCGCTGCTACTTCCGGCCGGGTTCTGTCTCGACTCTTTGTCTCGATACTGATGGCGATGGGCCGCTTGCGGAAAGGTTGAAAGTCGCTATGATTGATCACCTGGGACACCAGAGAGCGGCGCAGTGTTTGGATAGCTTCAGAAGCAACCGGGTCGGCTTTGGGATCGAAGTATACGCAATAGTCCACCATCTTGGCGGGCGTGGTTGCAGGGAGATATTCGCGAATAATCTTCGCCGTCGTGCATGGTGCAAAACCAACGAGTTGATCCCGTCGCCGTCGGCCGTAGATGGCTGAGTATAAGAGAGGGTTATGAACCATCTGGTTCCATCCTAGTTCGTTCTGCTTGGATACCTGGCATTCTGCAGCCTCTTCGACAAGACGGGTGGCCTCATCCACCGGAAGAGTTGGTCCCAGTTGATCGCGATCTGCCGCGGCAGCAAACATGTGGTCCATGAAGACGCGGAATGTGGCGTCTGTCTTTGCCTGTTCCCTGATCTCGGCTCGCAAGGTGCTCGACACGATCCCAACTCCACTACTGCTGCATCTCTGCAGCTCCAACAGCAGGTCAGAGAGTGCAGGCGGCAGGGAAGGGTCTGCCAGGGAAAGCTTTCGCTGCTCGACACCTTCTATGCTAATCTCCAGGCTGGCAAGCTGTTTCGAGGGCGAGGACCGGCCTGAAGCCGAGGATTGTGTGTCTGAAGCGGTCGGAGTCGGGGTCGGGGCAGGAAGAGAGGTTGTCGGTGACGTAGTGCGCAAGTATCCCAGCCCTTGCCTGCTGCTGCTCGCTTTGGGCGTTCTGTTCGGGTCTTCGTGCACCTTCTGCCTCTTAGGCACTGGTGACTCGGGGTCGTCCATGGCTAATCGCTTCTTGGGCGATTCGGGCGGCGACGGAGGAGGGTGGTGTTGATGCGTGTTGGTCGGCGTGGGATCGTCCAGGCGGGGAGTGTCGGACGGGCCGTGGGTGGTCGATTTAATGTGCGCGAGCCAGCTGAAGATTTCTTGACAACTCATTCTGCCTGCCGCATCGTTGCGGACTTGTTTTTAGGCCTTCTGTCGCAATTCGCTGATGGTTGTTGCATTGAGGGGTTGACGCTGGATGGATCGTGTTGACAGCTGACGTCGCCGAGCAACGGCACTGACTATTTGGTAAGCACGTGATTGAGTTACCCGAAACTCCAAACCGCACCAAGAGTTGTTTAACAATCAATCAAATTCCTCTGCACCGCCCGAGAAACATGAGCGATGAGACCAGTCGACGCACTCGCCATTTGCCGAAACGCGCTCATGGTTCACGTGTGTCGTGGACGCGTCAAAGCCCTCAACGCTCGCGATCGCCACCGGCGAAAAGGAGAAAACGCTATCGCACGCAAGATGGACCGTCTGCACTAGAAGAAGCAATAGCATCTGCCTCCGTTCCTACGCAAGAAGAATTCCCATTTGACTACAATTGGGGGCCTCGGTCTGAAGAACAGTTCACAGAACCACTCCTTAGCTCGACTAAGTCACCTTTGAGCACGATTACGGTCCACCAGCAGGAGTTGATCATCGATCTAATCCGGGAACGCGCAGAAGACACCGAGGGCAGTACTATCAGGCTCGAACAATGCCTCGACAACGCATACGCGACGTTAGAGTGGTGGGAGACAGTCGGGTGCGAGTTCTGCTTCGTCATGAATGGGAAAGCGCAGCCGGGTCACACAATGGAGAAATGTGATCGCTAGCACGGCTACGACAAAGCAAGATCGATTCTCAAATGGCTAGAGAGCCTCAGTATCCCCAAATTCTTGGAAGGCCCTGGCTCCTGCAGTATGTGCACGCATACGTGGTTCCCGTGCGGAGATATTCGCCCGTCCCAGAGCATCCATGATGCA
>JAPFTC010000277.1:0-82457 GCA_030779165.1 Fusarium sp. MBC 441
AGTTATACTTAATACCTTTAAGTATACTACTAGACGTAACTTATATTACCCTTTAAGGCTATGTAATATAATCTAGTGCTAATATAAACTAATATAATAGGTTTATCCCTTAGAAATCCCACGATCGTTATACCTAGTATATATATAATAGGCCTTAAAGGCCGCTATATATATACAATTCCATTAATTTAGGAAATCAAATTAAGATATCTATAGACCGCCGGCTCTTATAAAGTCCCTAAGAGTAAACTTTTATTTATTCTTAAGGTATTAATAGATATTAATATTAAAAGGTTATAGATAATAGCTTATATAACTTAGGAGCCAATATGGGATAATATTAAATATTCTATAATATTAGATAAATTTAGGATCCTTATAAGCGGAAAAGGAGTCTATTAGGAGGAGCTAATATAAGGTTAAAGCCTTCTTTAGTTAATAATGAGGTTTAAATATATATTCCTTATTAAACTAAGACTTTATAATAATTATTAGGTAGCTAAACCACTCCTTAATAGAGGATCTAGCGAAGGTCTCGCTAGCAATAAAGGAATAATAATTAAAGTATTATAGCTATTAAATAGCTTAATAAGAATTATTATAGCCTATATTAGTAAATATAAGGATAACCTACTTATTAATATTAGCCTAGGTATATTCCTCTAGTAATACCTTTGCTATAAGTATTAAGAATAAAGGAATTAACCTCTTAGCTATATTAATAGCGTTAATAGAGGTTAAAGACTCCTTATTCCTAGGTTAAAAGATAATTATCTATATATTTTATTTTATCTAGGTAGAAAAGAGCTTAAGGCTATTATTTACCTACCTAATTTATAAAGGGGTCTTATTAAAGTTCTAAAGATTATACTTTTAGATATTAAGGGTACTTATAAGGGCATTAAATTCCTTAAATTAATTATCAATATATTATATATTAGACTTCGCGGCGGCATAGGTAATTTCTTAGATTTTTAGGGACTTATATTAAAGCTCTAAATAATGCTTTTTAAACCTCTATACCTATGATATTAATATAAGAGGCTATAGGTTATTAAATTAGTATCCTTAAAGGAAACTAGCATAGTTACGGATAGAGGCTTCTAATATAGCAAAAGCGCTCTATTTAATTAAATAAATAAAGGTTATTAAAGCCTATTTTTCTAGCCTAGTTAGCGCTATTAGGGTCTCTCCTTTAGAGTTAGAAGGTAGCGGTTTCTTAGCTTTTAATAGATATATATATTTCTTAGTTAGATTAGTATTTATATAGTTAAGCGCGGCGGTATTATTAATGCTATATTTAGCTAGGGAGGGGTTCGCCTAAGTTATTAGTAGTATAGATAGCCCCGATAGATATATATACGCTATACGCGCTATAGCAGTGCTTTCTTTAGCTAAAAATCAAGGTATAATTAATTTTAATTAGAAATAAATATTCTTTTTAATTTAAAGCTATTTAGACTTTATCTAGTAGAGAAATAAGGCTATAAAGATAATTAAGGTAGTTATAGCAATAACATAGTTACAGGTTATAATGCCCCCTCTCTGATAAAGAGAGGGGTTATGTAACTAGCTTACCTAATCCCCTGAGTAGCTCCTTCTTATTCGATTCCTCTATACGTAGCTTACTACATCCAACTATTCCTCTTATCCCCTTTTCCGCCTCTGGTATAGTGTCATTCATAACTAGTATCTCCTCCCTAAATCCGGGGTTATCATAACATATGCCCTTAACAACCTAACCACGGTTGTACTCCCTTTGACCCCTCCTCCTTCGTCCTCGCAATGACTTCCTGTGTACCTCTTTATGTCAGATAGGTAATAGCTCGCCAATGCTCTCTTTTCGAGTGCACTCAGGCAATCCAGAACCAGATGCGTTCCAGCCAATTCCTGGGTTTTACTACTGGCCAAGTCGGTTCTAACGCATCAATCTCCGCCTTTCCGGACCAGATATCCATCTCTGAGTACTTGACAAATTTGGTCTTCTTGACATACTTGAAACCAAAGATCAACACAAAGAAGATTGGAATGTTGATGTAAGGCGGGATAAAAGTCTTGGCACTGAAGCGACCAGGGAAGAAGGCGTCAAATCCGTTAAAGATAGCAACAATTGTGCAGAACGAAACCGAGAAATACGCCAGGAATGGTTGCATTGGTGACTTGTACGGAAGAGTGTTCCGGTCGATTCCGTTATACTTGAGGCAGTAATAGAAGCGAAGATAGGTGTAGCAGACGCTGGCCCAGATGATAAGAGCTCCGACACCGCTCAGGTTACTGAGCCAGAAGAAGACTTCGGCACCACTGTTGCTGACATTGAGGTAGACCAATAGTCCAAAGGCAGAGGTGACTGCCACACAGAGGTAGGGAACGCCAAATTTCTCATATGCCAGGATGGCTGGTGCCTTGCCATCAAGAGCCGCAGCATAGAGAACACGAGTGCCGGCATAAAACAGTGAGTTGCCAGATGACCAAGCGGAGGTCAGGATAACTGCATTGATGATCGAGGGTAGTGTCTTGATACCGCCGTTGCGAATGGCGATAACAAAGGGACTTTGAGCCGCGCCAGGGGCAGAGGAGTTGATGGCGTTCAGGAGGGAAGGGTCCTTGGACGAGACGCAAAGACCGACAAGAAAGACGGAAAGGATATAGAAGAGAACAATTCTCCAGAAGACTCGACGAATGGCCTTGGGGATGTTGCGTCGAGGGTTCTCTGTCTCTCCCGCCGCCATCACGACCATCTCACTACCACCGTAGGAGAAGGTTGCCTGGACAAAGACTTTCCAGAAAGCCAGGAACCTTCCCAAAGCTCCTGGCCTCAGGTACTCGTTCATAGGCCCTGGGTGTTTCCAGTACCTGAAACCAATCGCTTCGCCATTGGGAGCACCGCCAACAGTGATGATAAACATCAAGATGATCAAACCCACAATCGTCGTCAACTTGATGGCTCCAAAGACGAACTCAGCTTCGCCATAGATGCGAACGGGCAAACAGTTGAGAAAAACCATGGGGAAATAGAAAAGGCTAATAAGTGCGACTTTGGGGACATTGTTGTGCCAGTAGTCAACAATGACGGCTGAAACTGTCACCTCAATAGGAACTCCAATGGCAAACTGATACCAATAGTTCCAAGCGAGGGCAAACCCCAGAGCCGGGTCCACGAAGCGGGCGGCAAAGATGGGAACAGGGCCTGGGATGGGCAACCACGAAGCCATCTCACCGACACTGTTGAGGACACAGAAGATGTTGAAGCCGGTGATGGTAAAGGACAGGAAGGCTGACAGCGGGCCGGCAAGCGAAAGCACCTGTCCGCTGCCAACGAAAAGGCCCGTGCCAATGGCACCGGACAAGGCAAGGAACTGAACATGTCGGGACTTGAGCCTACGGTTCAGAGTGCCGAGATTGCGTGTTCCGTATTCCAACCCCTTGTTGTCGGTAGTTGGGTCGTTGGTTGGTAATGCTGTTGGTTCGATGCTGGGTGACTCCCTCCCCGCTTCGACATCATTGCGCTTCTTGTCCAATCCATCCATGGTAGGGTCGTAGTCAACGGGTCAGTTGACACCGTTGGAATGGTAAGGAATTTGATTCGACAAGAACTTGGGATTCGTGATGCTCACTGGCTAGGTACCCTGATGAGAGCTTGAGGAAACAAGATGAGATGAGCATGGGGATAATTTCTCTATATGAGACATTAACATACACGAACAGCTTTACCTCCAACCCACCGTGGCAAACGCTTCCCACTGCACCATACATAACCAACTCGTTGTTCCGGAGCCGATCTAGCCAAATCCCCCACGCTGTGAAAAGCTGCAAGTGCGACCTTTGGCAGGGATTTAATCCAATCAAGAATAGCATGAATGAATTTGGTTATAGCAGCCCTAATATGCCTCTTGAGTGTAGGCTCATCGCCGTAAGATCATAACAGATCACACCACAAAAAAGGCGTGAAACGCGGCACCGCGATGCACACCTAACAATGGGGCCGGTTGCCGGCTGGAGGAAGATCACAGCACTTGTGATGCAGCTACAAGGTACCGGATGAATCTAACGGGCAGATCAAGTAATAGTCCCAATCACTGACGAGCCGATCCGCAATACCCGGCTTGGCACGGGATCCGAAGTCGGTGTTGGACTGATTGATAAGGTGATCGAACAAGGATCGTGTCGCTAGCTCGAACTACTCCGTGCCAATCTCGTCCATCTGCAGGGCTCGAGCCGTGATCAATTCATCATACGAGCTTTGGTAGTGTATGCTTAAAAACCCCCGCCGGGTCATACTCCCGTTTCAGCTGCCGGAGCTCTGCCAGATGCCCTCCAAAGGTAGTCTCCAGGTCCACGAACTCGGGGGCGGTCAAGGGTAGATACGTGCGACCTTCTGCATCTGGAAGTGCTGAGATTCTATTACGTGCATCCAACGCCCAAGCTGCCGCGCCCCGCGCCGAGGCCTCGTCATCTCCCAGGCCCAGGAACTCGAACATCACGTGGGGTTTTCGGTACGGTAGAACAGAGTCCGGCGTGTCGGGCTTGCAGGATGGGCTGTCGGCGCGGAGTGTGTGGATGTTGACACCACCGGTGCTGTTGCGGGGGATGCCGTGGGCAATTCGGGCCAGCTCATCCACCACCTCGGGTGAGAAGTGGGAGATGTCTGCTGACTGACAGCGGCCCAGAACCTGAGCGGGTATCATGTCTTTCACCATGGTCGCGAAGCCCAGCGCATTCGTGTTCATGACAGTCGAGTGCACATCCGAAATATTGGGTGAGAGAGGTGCAAGTTTGCCCACTCGCTCGAGCCACAGACGAGACTCGTCGCTCGCAGACCCGTTCCAGATGAAACCGCAAGTAAGAGACAGTCCGACATTCGGATAGATCCAGATCGACGGCATCAGATAGAGCTTGCTGGAAATGTC
Source organism: Fusarium sp. MBC 441 (assembly GCA_030779165.1). Taxonomy (NCBI): domain Eukaryota; kingdom Fungi; phylum Ascomycota; class Sordariomycetes; order Hypocreales; family Nectriaceae; genus Fusarium; species Fusarium sp. MBC 441. The sequence goes on from JAPFTC010000277.1 coordinate 4,908, forward strand.
CTTGTACGTGTTTACGAGATTGTTGTAGTTGGTGAAAAAGGCGGTTACAGCACCTGAAATGTCAGATGATTCGAAGAAGAGCATCCCCGCTTGGACCTGTTGAGAGTCAGTATATGCATTGAAAAATGTAAATGGCACTGCATACCTCGCAGAGCGGCCACGTCTTGACCTCCAAATCGACAACGATGGCGAGACTCCCGCCGCCCCCACGCAGACCCTTGAGCAGTCGAGCATCGGCTTCCACCAGCTCCCCATTGGCCAGAACAACTCGGGCACCGATAATCTGGTCGGCTCCAAGCCCGTACGAGTGGACATAAGGACCAAATCCACCCCCAAGACACCATCCCACAAAACCGACTGTCCCACAAGATCCCGCGGGAGCTGTCAGTCCATGCTTGCTCAAGACCTCGAGTACCTGATAATTCGTTGCCCCTCCTCCCACTCTTGCTGTCTTTTTATCTGGAGATATAGTGATCGTGTTGAGATCGCGTAGGTCGATGCTCACGGCGTCGAGGGCCGAGAAGCGCCCGAACATGTCATGCCCGCCACCACGAATCACCGGGTCCAGCTTGAGACTTAAACATGATTTGATAATAGTAGCGACTTGCTCAGCGGACTGGGGTTTCGTGATTACCTTGGGCCGAGCCTCGTCATGTTGGCCAGTATAGCTCGTTTGCAGGGACACAAACTCACTTGAGCCAGGAACGGCAAAGGGAATGCCGGCCTCCGAGAGATGGCTTTGCAGTAGTTCTGTTGTTGACTTGCTCATTTTATATATGAAGGATGAGAGTAGAAGATGTAAAGAGAACTTTACGGACCAAAGGTCGAGGGTATTTAAATTTCCCTTTATCAGAATCGCTAAGGTTGGTGTCAGACGTTTGCATTCCAACCGAGCTACCTAGCGCTTATGTTCTACTGTACTGTCAGCAGTTGGCTCCTCCAAGCTTTATTGACCGCCTACCCTATTGCTCAAGTTTTACTTCGCCTCTTTGAGGAGACGTCATCGACTGCTGATCCGTCTCACCTTGTGTGCCACGATGCTGACTAGTTTGAAGTTGTCCGACAGCCGAGCGTATTGCATTCAAGTCTCATGGTGACCTGTGTTAGTCTAGTTGGGTTGCGCGTATAGATCGCCGTTTGGACACATGCGGATCGGATTTGTCGTGATGAGTTGTTGAGACATGTTTGTCTCTTGCTAGCGAGGTATGGATCTGTTGTCTGAGGATATCTAGCGCTTACTATGACAGAAAACAGTGAGGACTCTGAATCATGGTCACTGGAATTCTCATTTTCCCCACGAGCGGTTAGTTAGCGTTCGGACGAGACTAATGTCCGAAGCGATAGGGTCTGACGCCAGCCCCGGTCTTTACTAGGTACCGAGTATTGCTTCTAATAAACACACATTAGGAAGTACGTCGAGTGAACTCGGTGCCGAGAATAAGGGGTTCGTAGCCCAAGGACAGCTAAGAGAGCTCTTATAAAAGCTAGGCGTCGGCGCAGAGTGAGTATTCTCATCTCAATTCGCTTGCCACATTTATTTCGCCAATAATCATACTACACACAACAAATCACGTCGGCAATCCTAGCTCAGCGTGAAATTCCCGCCAATCCCAGAGTCTACAGCAATCCTAGAGTCCGGACACCATGCCCCCATCCAAACCACCGGCCATCGCAATCATTGGGGGCGGGCCTTGCGGACTTACATTTGCTCGTCTATTGCAAACCGCTGGGATCAAATACTACGTGTTCGAGCGCGACCCGTCCCCGGAGTCAACGTCCCTCAATCAGGGTGGAACACTCGACATCCACAACGAAACAGGCCAAGAAGCACTACGGCGTGCCGGGCTTCATGACGAGTTCAAGACGCTGTCTCGTCAAGATGCCACGGCGATGACGCTGATGGACTCCACAGGAGGAATCAAGGCCTCTTTCAGTGACGACACTGACCGCCCTGAGATCGACCGCCTGCAATTGCGACAATTACTACTCAACTCCCTACCTGCAGATAGAATTCGATGGGGAAAGACTATCTCAAAGGTCGGGCGTAACGAAGACGAAAAACGGTCTGGAGCTCGCTCCTGGAGGCTGAATTTTGCCGATGGCTCAACTGAGACTGGATTTCGGCTCGTGGTCGGCGCAGATGGAGCATGGAGCAAGGTCCGGCAACTGGTAAGTCATAGCATGGCTCCTCATCCCTATCTTTTACATATTATGAAAGAGCTAACTCTCCCCGAGATCACATCTGCCAAACCAGTATACTCAAGCAAGATGTTTATCGAGGGCCGTCTATCCAACGACAACCCAGAATATGGCACAGCGCGTGAAATGGCTGGCAAAGGCACTGCCATGGCTTTAAGTGCCAAAAGCGCGCTCTGTGTTCAGCAAATGTCTGATAGGTCGTATCGTCTATACATGGGAGTGGCAGCTCCCGAAAACTTGACACGGCCTGGAGGTGACGCTGATCCGGCTGATCTGGACAAGGCACGAGCGACCATGCTGGGACCGGGGGGTTTCTACGCCAATTGGGCCTCAAACACACGAGCCTTAATCGCTGCATCTGAAGGTCCTTGGCGCTCTTGGCCTCTATATCGCCTTCCCATCGGCCTTTTCTCGTCAAAAGCTACTGAGAACGGTGAAACAGAGGGCAACGTCAACGAACCAGACCAGATGCGCTGGAAGCGTACCCCCGGCATTGCCCTCTTGGGAGATGCGGCACATCTTGCAACTCCAAACGGCGAAGGTGTCAATCAAGCCATGTACGACTCGCTGGTTCTCTTCAAGAAGATATTGTCTGAGCTGGGAGATGAAGGTGCGCAAGCGGCTTACGACGAGGAGGTAGACCAAACAGCCTTGGAACGGGCCGTTGCAGCATATGAAGCCGAGATGCTGCCTCGTGCTCGAGAACACATTCAAAGTAGTATTGACATGGAAAATTTGATGTACGGAGATGGTGGAGCTGCACGTATGATTGAGATGTTTGGTGGTTTTCATTAGTCGAGGATGCATTCATGGGTTCACATAGGATTAGTTTGAGATGTTGTGTACTCACTAGACCAACATTTAGCAACCTTAATAAACTACGTTTAATTCTTCTATATGGATTTCTATCGTAATACCAAGTCCAGGCGAACTTCGATGTTTATGTGCCTTACTTCTTCGCTGACCCATGATTTGTCAGCAACCATCGACCAACTCGCGTTGACGCCATTTACCAAATTCAGTGACTCTATCCTTTCAACTTCATCTTTCACACAAAGTCGAATACATCGACCTATTCCTATTTTTCAACCTCCTGCAACTGCCAACATCGATATGGCGCCCTACCAACCCGGTCTAATGACTCTTGTCGACTTGGGTACCCATAAACTCGAGCTGACCATTTACGGGCCACCTCGGAGAGCACACAACCCAATCGTTGTCATCATTCCTGGAATCACAAGCAGCATCAAAGAGTGGTCTGCGGTCACCAAGAGTCTTTCAGAGTCTATGAGCGTCATGAACTACGAGCGCGCAGGATACGGCTTAAGTGAAACAGCGCCCGATAGTGACCCAAGGACCGCCGAGGACATAGCAGCAGAACTGCATACGCTTCTACGAGCTGCAAAGGTCGCTCCACCATACATCGTGGTGTCTCATTCTTACGGTGGCATAATTCTACGGGAGTTTGTGAAGCTAAGGACCTTGGCTCAGTTCAAGGGCTTTGTCTTTGTCGATGCCAACACTGAGGAGACACCATTGACCTATCCGAATCCGTTTGTCCGCGCTGTACAAGGAGATATCGACACCCTTCAACTCTGCTATGGAGATTGCCAGCGTCTAGGCCACGCAGATTGGGAAGTATTGTTAGAGGAATACGCACGGTCCGGGCATAAACTCGCAGCCGATCGAGAAGTGTCTCAGTATCACGCGAGCGGTAAAGCCCTAGCTGTCAAGAGCGATTCAGAGATTGGGGAGCCTGAGCTCGGGCGTGTTCCTCTTGTTGTTTTGCAAGCGGATTACGCTGTCGATCTCCGAAAGATCTATACTGAAGGTGTGCGATTGGGAAACGGCACTGATGTTGAAAGGGCTGGAATGAGCCAATTCATATCTCAGGCCAATGCGATCGAAGAATCTATGCAAAAGAAGATATTGAAGTTATCCGAAAGGACCAGATTTCAGCACGTTTCTGGTGTCGGGCATAGCATTCATCTTGCCGCCCCTGAGACGGTTGTGGACGCTGTTATATGGATTTTGATGCAGTACAGATGCTAGAGACGCACACTTTGCATAAGAGAGGAGGGGTCGAGATATATGGCAATCGAAAACCATTTCATCATATGGTATACAGTTCAAATCAAAGACTTCAAGCATTTATATGCACCTAGCATAAAAATAAAAGCTCAAATTGATTGACTAGACAAGTCAAGAGAAGCAGATACGAAATTGCGGATGTCTGAAGACACTGAGGAGCCTATCCTTTTCGTCGTATGTAGTATGCGGCTCATTTTCCCGTCATACGAGGTAAATATGTACATGAAAGAGCTAAACTAGCTTTGCTTTTTTGTCCCAGCTGCTTACAGGAACGAAGGGTTGGCGTTGGTAAGGAGCTGCTCGAAGTAGGCCTGGAACCAGGTTCCCGCCTCGGGTGCAGGCCTGAAGGAAGAGATGTCAGCATAGTTCTCGGTTGGTGCAATGGGATAGCGTACTGAAGAGCGGCGGAAGCACCGCAGTGGTAGTCGTAACGGGTGGCACTGGTGTCCGAAGTACCATCAGACTCACCACCAGGCTTGACCCAGACGAAAGCATCAAGAAGGCTGTCACCAGTGTTGGCGGAGGGACGGATACCAAAGCCAGTGCCCTTGGAGTTGCACCAGTCACCCCACTGGATCTGGCCGGTGGGCTGCTTGCCGGAACGGCCCTGGTCAGTAATGAAGTGAGCGCCAGGCCAGCCATTCTGCTCCAGGAGAGGACCCATTGCGTGAATGAAGCTCTTCTCGTCGTAGATGGAGGCGCCTTGAGTGTAAGGGGGAGCGCTGCTAAGGCTCCAGGCGTTGTAGTTGGCAACGTTGGTGGCGAGTCCACGGAGCGCAGCTGGCTTGCCGGCATCCTTGTAGATGCTAGCAAAGAGTTTCGCAGCAGGGCTCTGGTTGGCTGGCCAGCCAAGCCAGCCAGCGTGGCCTGCATCAAGGTACATGGCGACATTGGGCAGGTTCAGTTCCGTGACAGCATAGTTCGTCAGACTGATATAAGCGTCGTGGGCCTTGGCGCACTTGGCAACATCCATGTTGGTGACCAGGTTAGCCAGGGAGTCAGGCTCTAGAAGAACCGTTAGCCATAATCAAATCGAGCTAGGGGCATAGGACCAACCAATAACAAGGAGGATTCTGATATCAGAATAGCTCTGAATGATCTTCTTGATGGTTTGGATGTAGTTCTTGTATTTGTTGGCGCCATCATTGTCGAGGGAATACTCTCCGTTGGAAGCAGCGGCAGCGCAGTCACGATCGGGGAGATCATAGACGACGAACTGGCCAGCGTAGTTACCGCCAGCCAGGTTAGCCTTACGAATATCGACGAGAGTGTCCTCCATCAGGGAGATGTGATCGAAAGAGTCCCTACAGACGTGCTTAGCCAAAGATTCCGCGATACTCATTCTCCCCATTACTTACATCCACTGATAAGAGGGAACATCAGCGACCTTGGCAGCAGCCGTTGCCATGGCACCGCTCAACTTGGGGATGGCCAGGTTGGTAACCTCTGAGCGATAGTAGCTGTTGGCCCAAAGGTTGACACCAGAGTAGGGGTTTCCACTGTAGGTGGCAGTGCCGCTTCCAGCGGGAGGAGGCTTCGTAGTAGAAGAGGTACCAGCAGTGGAAGTCGAAGTGGGCTGTGTGGTCGTGGTGGAAGCAGGAAGCGTGCTTGACTTGGAAGTGACGGGGCCTTCTCCAGGGATGCACTGAGAGTAATAGTCGTTGATCTTGCTGCAGTAGCTACCAGACTGGCAGCAGGTGGCACCATTCCAGCTGAAGCCACCACACTGAGCCCTGTGAGGTTTGTGAGCTTAGCTGTGTTGCGATATGGAATTATGATGAGTTGTAATCACTTACCATTGGGCAGCGCAAGCCTGGCGCTCCTCAACAAGAGGAGCAGCAAATGCCGTACCGGCCAAGGCAGCCGTAAAAAGAAGTTTATAGGCAGTCATTTTCACAAAGAGAGTGTAGTTGGCCGAGTGTTCTCTGGTGGATAGGTTAACTGGTGAAGAACAAAAAAGGGCTTTCGTTTCGAAGAGAAAAGGACTTTATATAATACCATCTACGTCCAGAGGATGCCTCTTTGCATAGAATTTACTTTCGGAAAGACGGGACGCAACGTCCTTCGTTGTGGTCAAGTGACTAAAGTTCTGGAACTTGTAGCCGCCCAAAGCGTGATTGTGGACGGAACCTAGGGACCGTTCTCTTGATCGGGCTAGGCGCCCGTGGTATCCCAGGATGAACCCACACATCTCATGGAAAGAGGCCCGACGGACGGGTGGCTTGCACCGCTAAGATCTGAGAGCATACCGCTCGATCAGATAAGAATCCGTGATTCGTCTGCACGTGGGCGAGGCAGCCTCATCACTTAATGACTCGCATGAACACGCCGCGTACCGACATGTTTATTCAATGATCGACTGGCAAATCGATGACCTTTTCAGTGTTCATGTGGCCGAAACGCCCAGGATCCCTGTCGATGTGACAACACTGACAGGGGGGCCGACCCTGCTCATCTCGGAAGCCATGCTCCTTGAGATACCCAAATAGGAAGCACGGAAGTTGATCAAGAAAGATTCGCATGATGGTATCATTTCTTGGCGCTCTAGTAAGAGACTCCCGGATCCCTTGGCCTACGGGCCGACGCCACGGAGAATAGGCAACGTGATATAGGGCCGGATTGGTCGGTGCACTCTCGGCACTCTCCTTGAAGGGTTTCCCTCAGATGTCTGATGATACATTGATGGCTTGGCAAATAGTTACACAGCTCTAGGGGAGCTCCATTGAATATCTGGCGATGGGGAGACAGTTGCATATGCTGAGCTTATATTAGGAGCAGGGAATGCTGGGCATGGGTCGTGCCATCGGGGGTGAGTGACGTCTGGTACTATGCATTCGGCACTAATGATACCTATCTTCTATTAGTCACTGAGATAGTTTACATACAAGAAAGTATCATAGTGCGTTATATGTGATAAGAACCCAAAGTAGCTCCCGGTTGTAGATCATAGCTCATGTGGTGAGACTCACGATTGCCCAAGTCTCCTCAGTATTGGCTAGTTTGGCCAGGCAAATGTGAAGTTTAGGAGCTGTCCATTATACTGATTAAACCTTTACTATAGGCTGTCTTTCCAACACTCTCAGCCTCTATGCTTAAGGGCCCTCGCTACAATATCCATCCTCATCATCATTATTAATCAAAGGCTGGCCAAATCTATCCTTCGTGATCGGCTCCACCATTTGGCCCCTGTGATAAACGTTCCAGTGACGACGTACGCCAGCGTCAGATTTATACCGAACGTTCAGGCCAACGCAGGCTCCAAAGCCACACGCACGATGACGATGGTACATCATATGCTGCTTTGACTCGCCCGGGAAACATCCACACTCTGCACAGTGATTTGGGAAGGCCCTTTTGTGTTCTGCCTGCTCTCCTGCGTTTTTGAGACGCGACTTGCATCCTCTATAGTTGCAGAAGCCCGTCATTATGGTAACAAGAATGTCTTGCTAGCAGCACTAGAAGAGTTTAGGTTTCAGTGAGAAGTTAGAAAGGTCTTAGTAGATTGAACATACTCCACTTTCTCGAGTTGGCTTGAAAAGCACTTGAATTGATGACAAGAGCGAGATTCGGCATTCATTCAAGGGGCAGCAGTAGCTTAAATACTTGTCAGAAATAATTGGTAGCTCATAATCGCATATTTCATGATAGCGACTCTAGTCCGTTGGTGGTCAAAGGGTAGGGGGGCAGACAGCATAGGATTGGTCCTCAGTGTCTTGATGCACAAAAGGGTGTATGCATTGCTGCAAGTATGCAGTCAAACCGGGCGTCAAGAGACGAGAATCTTTGACCACATCATCTACTGGGGTTTCTGCAAGCCACAGAGTAAACTGCAGCGCCCGCATACCGTTGTGTGCCATCAGAATCATTCCGTCCAGTATAGGTATGAGCAGATAATGTACCCAACACTAAGGACTGGGTTAAGATGATGGCCAAGCAGCTCAGCCTCATGCACCCCATTGCGTCAGGGCTGTCCCTCATAAGAGTGCAGTAATCACGGATCACTGTCAGAACTTCGTATCGTTGACGAGTTTGATCCCTCCCCCGCACAATAGCCCGTAGGTATGCTGCATTATCTCCACCGCGACAATGTGCACTTCAGACGGCAAGGTGCATGTACTCTTCAGGAGCTGAACCACCGATGACCGCTGGACGAAAGATACTCGGCGGTAAGGATAACCTTGCATGGGGCCTGGGATCCAACCAACAGCAGCACCCATTTCTATTTCAGCAAATAGGGTGTCTGATCTCATCACAACATTGAATTAACTTTGCTGGCATCGCTTCGTGACTGAGAGATTCAATAGAACTGTCATTCACTCATATTTTGAGCCAACTACAGGCTACACCTAACACTGCTTCTTGACTCGATGAGTGAGGAAACAGCTGTCGTTCTTATCTCGTACTCTCATGCATATGAGCATTGCGCCTGCAGCTGTCCGACCACCTTTCCTGCATCTACTTGACCTGCCACAGTAGCCGGGCGCTTCTGAGCCTGCGCTGTTCTGACCATGACTTCTTAAGCGATTGCTGGTACCTAACCTATACGTAAGTATAGTCAAGAAATTTCGTAGCTTTCAGGCATCTTCTGAGGAGTTGGGTGGGATAAGAACTTCCTTAAGGCCGAGCCTGATCTTGAAAACAACCAATGGAAGAGAAGGGATCGGACACGTCTTCTTCTTGATCACTTATCACTTGCGTCTGTCAAGTGGAGTCATTTTTTCCACGTCAGTAGCGTCAATCAAGCATTGGCTAAAGTGAACGCCGAGATCTTTCGTGTGGTCAATAGTGAGGCTGCTTTCAACCCCCCTGGCGATGTAAGGAACTCTTGTGCATTAAAGCTAGGCCGCCCTGCTGTTACATCTATCGAATAGCGAAGCTCACGTAGTCTATACCTCAAAAGGAACATGTAATTGCCCAGATTCATGGGGTGCATGCGTCGGGCACACAGCTTCAACACCACGTACGTGTTTCCTAGTACCAGAGAGGAAAGCCTTGTGATGCTCGCCGAACCATTTCTCGCGGGCCCACTGGATAGCAAGCGGATAGCGTTAAACCAGATGGCTGCCATCTTCTTATACCCGTAGTCATTAGGATGCGTGACATCACTGAGATCATCAACCTGAAGCCCTCGAGAGCGATTCGTATCCACGGGCACTAACTTCTTTTCCTCCCTAGCTTTCGACTTAACCAGGTTACAAAACTGGTCATTTGCGTCCTCACTCGCCCAAACCTGGCCCCATGACAATATCTCCTAGGGGCAATGAAGGCAAATCACTTGCAAAGGGTTGCTTGGACCTGTAGTTGGCTTCTTCTTTTTGAGCAAATTTCCATCGTAATAATTGTGGCAAGATCTACATGGGTGTCCAGGCCCATCAGGTTGGCATATCACTGCCGGACCTGGCCGCGCCTCTTGATGGGGCGCCACTGTCTGGACTAGTCATAACATGTTCAACGTAGACTATAATCAAGTCGATGGCTACCAGTTGTAAATGTCATTCTATCCAGCACCCAATTTGCATCTTGGTTTAAGCAGAATTATCTCATTTGCGTAGCATTTTAGTTTAATTTGGCTCTTCAATCTGTTGGCAAATAGCACCTGGGCCTCAGAAAGAGGGTTAGCATCGTAGACGTTCCTCAATAGCTTGTTGCCCTACCATATTTCCCAAAAGCCTTGATGAAGCACGCATCTTACCTGAAACGCTTCAGCTTGACACGGCCGTTATTCTCTGCGAAATTAGGCCTATGTCGCCTGTTATGATTGTACGTTGAGAGACGGACGGGCATGGGATGTTCCCTTGAATGCGAAGTGGAACCCTCGGGTTCGGTTTCGCATTGAACTGGCAGCGAGCCAGCTCGCATTGTCATTTAGGTATAAATCCAGGGCGCCTGCTAATAGAATGGTAATCATAGATCTCATGCTTTTAATCTGGACACTCCTTACATTTTCAAGATTCATTGTTGTTCTTTTCCCCTAATCCTGTTTCATCTTTCTTTCCCATCTACTTATTTGTGACCCCTTTCTTCTGTCTTGTACCCTCTAATACGTTTCCTTGCCACCATGCTCGGCATGAAGAAGGATTCTTCTGCTGGTGGCTTCGAGCTGCTCGGTGTCTCGTCCGAAAAGACCAAGGAGCAGAACTGCGACCTCGAGAGCCAGAAGGCTACGACCGAAACGAACACGTCCGGTGACACGAGCTCCCAGCACCAACACTCCAACAGCAAAGCCTCCAACAGTCCACTCCAGGTGAAGAGCGAAGACGAAGCTACCTTGAACGCCGGCGATGCTGAACCCGACTCGAACATCGTCTGGTGGGATGGAGAGAATGACCCTGAGAACCCATACAACTGGCCGGCGTGGCAGAAATACCTGAACTGTGGTCTCATCAGCGCCCTCACCTTCATCACTCCGCTCGCGTCTTCAATCTTTGCGCCCGGGGTCCCTGAACTCATGGTGGACTTTAAGGAGACGAGCCAGGAGCTTGGGGCCTTTGTGGTTTCCGTGTATGTCCTTGGTTTCGCATTCGGTCCCATGTTGATGGCACCGCTCTCTGAGGTGTATGGGCGGACTATCGTTTATCACGCCTGCAACGTTCTTTTTCTCTGCTGCACTGTTGGATGCGCTTTGGCCCCAAATATGACCGCCCTCATTGTCTTCCGGTTCCTGGCCGGTTCTTTTGGCGCTTGTCCTATGACGAATGGCGGCGGCAGCATTTCAGACATGATAGTCCAGGAGAAGCGCGCTGTTGCAATGTCAGCCTTTAGTATCGGTCCTTTGATCGGACCCATCCTCGGACCTGTTGTAGGTGGCGTGCTGGTAGACAATAAGGGCTGGAGATGGGTCTTTTGGGTTGTTACCATTATTGGTGGCGTCCTGGCCGTTACAATGATCTTGACGATGCGCGAGACATATGCTCCTATTATCCTCAAGCGCAAGACTCAAAGGCTCATTAAGGAGACAGGCAATATCAACCTTCGATCAAAGCTTGATACGGGTCTTTCAGATGCGGATCTCTTTAAAAGAGCTATTGTCAGACCCACGAAACTCCTGATCTTCTCTCCCATCTGCACCATATTCGCCTTCTATTTGATGATTGTCTACGGATATCTCTACCTCCTCTTCACATCGGTTCCCTTCATCTTCGAGGGCGCTTACGGTTTCAGCGCCAGCACGGTTGGCCTTGTGTATCTTGGTCTCGGTGTGGGCTCATTTGTTGGTCTGTTTTGGTTCTCGATCGATTCCAATAAGCAGCTGCAGAAGATGAAGGCCTTGCAGCAGGATCACAAGGATGTCAAACCCGAGGTTCGCCTCAAGCTTCTACCCGCGGGCACGTTGTTGCTCCCGATTGGATTCTTCATCTACGGCTGGACGACAGAGTATGAAACGCATTGGATAGCGCCTATCATAGGCTTGGCGGTGATAGGAACAGGTAAGGATAAGAGGTCTCTGGTCGCATGTTTCCGCTAACGCTCCGTTAGGAAACTTGATGTGTTTCATGGCTGTCTGCATGTACCTCGTCGACGCCTACAGCCTGTACGCAGCGTCTGCGCTGGCAGCCAACACGGTAATGCGTTCCATTGCGGGCGCCACACTTCCACTATGCGCCCTCGAGATGTATGATGCGCTGGGACTGGGCTGGGGCAACTCCCTGCTCGCCTTTATTGCCATCGCTCTCTTCCCCATTCCACTGCTCATTAGGCGCTACGGGGAGAAGTTGAGAACCAGCTTCGACAACAGCCGACTGTAAAGCCAGGTCTGGAAGAAGACTTGATAGAGAACGGAACCCCTCATAGCCATTTTTACATAGACTGTTAGCAGCATCAGATGGGGGATACCAACTAGAAAGTACAGTAACTTATTAGTATGAAGTGTGGGTGGATTCTGCACCTCGCTTTCGGTTTCGCGATCCATCATCAGACCACATTTTAGGTACAGAGATAATTTGAGCGTACTTTGTCCCGATCTGTCTAAGCGCGCTGCAGTGATCTCCCACTAACCAGGTTGCGCTCACGAGACCAAATGCTGGCTCGCATCTCCATCAAAAGCCTCGGGTTCCCACCCGCTGCCCTCGCATTCAAGTTTGGGTCCTTCTCTTGCGAAAGCGAAGCAGATTGACCGTGCGCCATCAGCATGCAGCTAGGGAAACGCCTAGGTCATAAAAAATCTCGTAATGGGTGCCTTCGGTGTAAGGCCAGGAGAGTCAAGGTGAGCAACCAGCAATTTCGCCTAACATTTTCGTGCCTGTGGTATTGACCCGTGGAAAATAGTGCGATGAGCTTCGACCCTGTACAAACTGTGTTCGACACCACGTCGAATGTAGCCTTGTAACCTCGAGCGCCGTGGGAACCAACGCCAGTTCTCCCCCTTCAGCCCCTTCAGTTCCAGCAGTGCCCCCTACGGTTCCCAGCTCGGCTCCGGCTCCGAGTCCCAGCCCGTTGGTCACTGGCCTCGGTCTTCGGGAACAGCCCGGACCCGAATCCGAACCCGAGCCTTACATATCGACCCACCAGACTGAGCCATGGGTGTGTCAATCACCGATCACAACCCAGCAAGATCATGGTAAATATCCTTTTGCTCAACCTTTAGGTGTGTAAATGTGCATTTCTGATTCTCTCAGCTTCTGTCCATTCTACCGCCTCTCCTTTCCACCCGACTCCAGGAACACCATCACATCATGAGCAAGGCTACCCATGCGCGTGCCAATGTTCTGCGCGAGAGTGGATGCAGAGCCTTCAGCTCTTTCATCATTACAGCACTTCAGTCTGGAGATCATTCGTCAGGGAGTCTCGAACAGAGGTGCTCTGGAAAGAGCTCGTTCCAAATGCTGCACTATCCAATGTAAGTTGCAATCACTGTCTGGCCCATCCAACCACTTTGCAGTCTGACCCCGGCTAGGACTTTCTGATGCATGCCCTGCTTGCTGTCTCTGCGCTGCACTTTGCACATTTTAACCCAGAGCAAAAGGTCGAGTATCAGGTCATTTCATCGCACTACTCAGCTCTAGCACTCTCCAGCGTCCGAAACCTTCTGAATGATATCAACGAAAGCAACTGTGAAGTCTTTTTCCTGTTTGGGTCGTTGACCTTTCTCCAGTCACTTTGCAATGTTGCCCATCCGAGCGGGCCTCTTACATCTGCCGAGGTGGCACAATCGTTTCAACTCCTCCAGGGCATGAAATGCATCCTTGACTTCAAGTCTCTTCAGAGATGGTCGTCGGATGGTCCGCTGGGCCAACTGTTTTCTCACAAGGCAAAATGTTTAACTCCCTCGACCCCCGCATCTGCAACGCCCCCAAGCCCATCGTCCGAAGGATCTGGTCCCTTTCAAAGACGTTTGGATAAACTATTCCACCTTGCCCGGCAACTCCCTCGAACGTTGGACGTCATAAATCCTCAATCGGCTAGCCTTTTAGCTTTGGAGGGTCTCCGAAATATTTATCAGGATTGCCTTGCCCTTTCTTCCACCAGTGATCTCCCTCATACATGGGGCTGGCCACTTTGTCTTCCCCCTTTCTTCGTGGATATGATTAGGTCTGGGGATCCCATGGCGCTCATCATATTGGCCCATTTTGCTGCATTAAGCTGGCCGTATGAGCACAAAGGGTGGCCCAGCCAAGGCTGGGGCGCAAGTGTAATGGGAATGATCGAGAGGGTGATAGAAGAGGAATGGAGAGAATGGATTGAATGGCCAGTAAAGAGTCTGAAGGAGGGAATACCTGTTGACTCAATGGAAGATACTTGAAACTCTGTTGTGAGCATCAATGAGCTCTCTGCTGCTTTTTGGTACATCCTCGTCTGTCTTTTCGATGGAACCATTGCGATATTTGGCGACCAGATGATCAATAACTACAGGACTCATGAAGTATCTAAAGTACGGTCTGACGTGGGCTTTAGGCACGTTTAAACGCGGCGATCAAACATTCCGTCACAATGATCCATTCGACATAACTGCATCTTCAAATCCAGTTACCTTGAACACAAGACAATTAGGCAGGCTAAATTTCAATTTCGGTGAGGCCAGATACACGATAAATGAACCTCAAGGCTCCACAAAGACGAAACTCATGGGGTAAAAACAGGCATAAATATAGAGAAGACTTAATAGTAGATGTTATGAAGCAACAGCAGCGACTCTAGGTCCCGACACTTGTGCTCCATAATCTAAAAGTAAGAAGCTACTGCCTCACCCAGGACATCCAAACGAGGGGTGATACCCAAGCCAGGTGCGTTTGGTGCCCTGACATATCCTCCGTGAACCTCATAGTCGCCATCTGCGGTCTTGGGAATATGCATTGCGCGACACTCTAGAATCGGCCGTAAGTTGCGCTCTGGGATAGTTTGGGCCAGGTGAACAATGGCAGCAAAGGCAATATCCGAGCCGCAAGTCTCCTGGGTTACAATGGTATATCCGGCAGCCAGAGCAATATCGCGGATACGACGAGCTCGGGTCAGACCACCAACTTTAGAAATCTTCAAGTTCAGACCTTCCGCTGCGTCGTCGGCGACAAGCTGAATGGCCGAGTGCTCATCTGTGAGAAGCTCATCCGTGAGGATTGGCACCGTGGTACGACGTCGAAGAGATATCGTGTCTCGATGTGTCGCACAGGGGGCTTCTAGGATAAAATCCAGCCCATCAGGAAGCAATCGTAGCATTCGCAGAGTGGACTCCACGGTCATCGAGCTATTTGCGTCGATGGAATAAAACTCGTTTTCCTTCTTTTCGGAAAGTGCCGCAACAACGCGTGCAGCATCAGATACAGGATTCTCTCCTATCTTGACTGAAAATCCAGTATAGCCCACCGCCCGAGCCTCAGCGACAAGTCTGCGGGTATTTTCTGCGTCGGCGACGGGGAGAGAAGTAAGCAGTGGCAGTTTCAGGCCTGTACTTCCGCCGAGCAGCTGGTAGACCGGTAGACCGACTGATTTACCAAAGATATCCCAGCATGCAACGTCAATGGCGGTCTTGGCGTGCAAATGGCCGATCAATGCGGCATCCATGGCGTCATTGATACGATCAGCATCGCGGGGGTCAAGCCCAATTAGATGAGGAGCGATTTCTGCGATCCCTGCTCTGACACCAAGAGCATGGGAAGCAATGAATGTAGCGCCGAAAGGGGTACTTTCTCCAAAGCCCTCAATGCCACTCTGAGTAGTGATCCGAACAATGGTGCCGTCGAAATCCTTATAGGTTCGTCCACCGGACAGATGATAGACGCCGCCCGAGTAGGGCAGATCGACTTGAAAAACATCTATCCGTGCAATCTTAAGTTCCGACATGCTGATGAACAGTGGGGAAGGTTGAAAGAGAGTTTAATGTATTTTGAGATGGTTTTTTGCGGTTCAATGATGTCTCAAAGCCAGGGAGATTTCCTGGGGGTAGGTGTCCTCTTATACTTTGTTCGCACTCCGAGGACGGTTGCGTTCATATGCATAGTGCTCTACTTGTCTACGTGTGGAATACAACAAGCCACTTTATCAACGGCAAAAGTGAAAGATACCTTTCAACAGGTGCCGAGAAAACCCGGGTCCTACTACTACACGACATTAAGCCCGCCTAGCCAAGATAGTGTAATTGGCTGGGATCTGTCTCTCCTTGGAGTTTATGGAGTTGGGAATTCCATACTATCGGTTTCATCGGGTGGGCTCTCCCTATCGTGGGCGCAGGACGTGTTGGCAGCTGAGTAAATTCGGCTGCTTTTGCCGATGGTGGTTGCTCAAGCCTCACTCTGCGCAACACGGTTCCGAGGATGCCTGCCCCCTCTATTCAGACTCAGCTTATCAATCAATCACACCCAGCCGACGCAACGAGAACCCGACATCTCGGCTTCTCTCGGGTATAATCAATACCTTACCGAGCCACCTGTTTCACTGTGGCTGCTATCTCAAAGTTGATAAAGTAGGAAAGAGCGTCTTGTTGGACACCAATACGACCCCCAATGCCCTGGTTGCCTGGTAGCTGTTGAAAGGCATCGATTGGTCTCTTTTGCTTTGGCCCAATCGAAACCTTTTACAGGCTAGGTACGTACAGTACTTGAGGGGCCTGTGGGCCGGCCCGGCTCCCCGTTGCTGTAGAAGAGGACCTTCGGCCAGCCAATGAAGTAAGTCCTCCAAGGATTAACGTTTTTCCCACCAGGGATGCCAATTGGCGTACCAGTGCAGATTAGTCATCGGGTTCAACATCCAAAACACATCCGAAACAGATATATGTTTTACAATGAGTTTGTCCAATCTCCTAGCATTAATTAATTATAATGCGGGTCGAGAGTGATTAAATATTCTACCCGAATATGAAGCTTCTCTCACTTGGCAAACTGTTAAATGTTGTAATGCCTAAAGTCAGGTAGATTCAGTTGTGACCAACTAGAAAGGTATGTATTCATACACAGCAGACCAGGTAAGGGGGACGCAGGATAATTTACAAATATAGAGACAGTAAAATCAAGTTCCACATATCCGGCTCCCTCGAGAAAGAGAAAGAGAGCTCTATTGGCTAGTGAAAACTTAGAATTAGAGACTGATAGATCCTAAAGTCGTGAGGTTAAACCAGGCTTCTTACCTACCCTACGGGCCTGGGGTAGTCTCCACTGACGTCAGGCGACCCCAGCTTGTTGCTAAATTTAGGCTTCAGGCACTGCCAAGACCCACCGCACTTGGTCAAAGCTCAGACAGATCATGGCCTGATTTGGAAGGCGTCGCTCCACCAGAATCACAATAAAGACGCGCGTTCTCTGGCTTCGAGACAGCTTCACTTGTGAAAAGGAAATACTATTTTGACATCAAGTCAGTCTATCGCCCATGAGAGACTGCCGCCCGGATATCTCTATCCTTTCTGATCCGCAATCAGGATCCCGATCCTCCCAGCTTGTCGAAGATGGCGTGATAGCGTATCCAGAGCTCCCGCGTTTCGATGATGCCATATCGACAAAGCGGTACTGCAAAATCGCCCTGTGGGCATCGTACGTCATTTCCGTTTCTGCCATCGCATGCTCCATATGGCTTCTGGCCGTTGAAGGCGGCCTCATAATAGCTTTCCTCCCAGACCGTCTCGCTCAAAGCGTGGCAGGCGTTGGCCTTTTCGGAGAATTTCTCCCCCTCGTTTTCAACCTCCTCATAGCAGGCTGTACCGAAGCCGTCAGCTATATCCACGCAGTTTCATTGCGATGGGCCCTTTATCGTGAGGGCCGCCTTGAGTTCAACTCGAATCTCCGTCTTTTTACGAGTGCCGAATCCAGCCGGGCAAACACCCGATCCGTCAACCTCTTCTCGGCAGCATGCCTAGTCATTTGCTATACAGCTGCGTCACAAATTTTGATCGGAAGAAGATCCAGCATTCTCGTCAATGGAATTGCACTCTTGATGCTCGGCATCGGCCTGTTGAGTCTCTCGATCGTGTCAACAATGTGTCTCTGGGACAACTCCAACACTATCCTCACCTGGAGTCCTAGTCCTCTCAATACGACCCTCGCCTGCCTCAATTATGGTATTATTGGCCACCATCCTGGACGTGGCATGCTTGCTGTCGACGACCGTTATCTGCTCAGCCAACCTGCCAGCCCCCGACGACACCAGTGCGCAATGAGTGCCGTGTATCCCGCTACTCGCCGTATCATCTATTTTCAGTATGGGGTTGTTGTGCTCTGTGCCATTTTGGCAATCATCATCCTCGTGCTTGTTCGAAAACTCAACCCGAACAACGTGCCAACATATGCCTTCTTCGCCGACGAGACCGGCACTACTGACTTGTATTTTGAAGGCGGGATTCATGGCCCGAATCTTTATCCACTATGGCTCTTTTGCACATTTTTATTTGCAATGGTACCCCAGGCATTCTTTGTCATGACTCTTCATGGTGCCGAGCTGCTTGTAACAGTGGCACGAGACGAGGCTGCATGGCGGGAGGCCGCTGCGAAACGTGGTCCAGGCCGAGGAGCGGTGGTAGCTGCTGGAGCACTGAATTCCGCTGCCAAGAGCTGGCTATGGCTTTCGCTGCTGCTTTATAAGCCTATATCGAGCTGGCTATTGACGTCACAGGCAATCAAGTTTCAGATTCAACAGAGTACGAGCAGGGTCGTATTCAATCCAATACCGCTCTTCGCACTGGCTGGGTTGTCACTATTGCTGGTTGTATTTGAGGAGTGGCTTACTCGTTGGCGAACAGCTGGTCCACAACCAGCTGCGTACGGACATTTACAAACCTTGGCTGACTTGGTAGATGATTGGGGACCCAGCGATATCAACGTTGACGAACGCAAGCTATGGTGGGGCTCGAAAGGCTTCGACGCGATGGGAGAAGCCTTGGTTGGGACAAGCGCGAAGAAGGAGGACGTCGGGGAAATTGATTTTGATCAAAGATATAAATGATGTTTTATCAAGGAAGTGTCTAGAGAGTAGAGTAACGAAAGCCGGTTAGAGTTTGATAGTAACAATTGAAATACATTAGGCTGGCTCAGATCATACTGCCATTCACTGCGATATGAGGCTCTGAATGCTACTCTGCATAGATGGTGTCCAGCACTCGCCACTCTTGCTACCTAGGGGGAGAGTGCAATGCAGTAACGCTCAAGCTTGCATGTGGCAAATATTAACTCGTCAATTCTGCCTCCAAATTGGAGTACGCCTTGCTGAAAATCGCTCAATTTTCGCCCCAGGGTCGGTGCCATCTACAATCAAGCTAAGCGAAAATGGTGGTGTAAACAAGTCGTGCTTGCAGGGCTTCTATTGCAGAAGCTTCTCTTAAGCTTAGCCGATCTGCAGGAAATGTGGGCCTGTAAAGGGACAAACATGGTGTTTTAGATGCCCAACACACCTCTGTACCCCTGTTTCGACCGTTGAAGTGAGCCTTGTGCACTTTGCCTAAGGCTGATTCTACCAGAACCCAGCCCACCGACTGATCGTCTGTGGACAAGACATCAGCCCTGCGACGCCCGGCTGCTATGAACGCCACAGATGCTTGCATGAGAAGTCTACTATTGGAGGAACTTCAAGCTGCAACTCGCGTGATTCGTGGCACAGTTAATGGAGGGTGGTAGCCTGGGGATGAAGGGGGGCACAGCCCCGGATGCAACTGTCGATCCTTACCGATTGATCAGCAGATGTCGATAAACACCAAGACGACAGGCATCCCCTCACGCCCCTCAGCGGGGATCGACATTCAACTTTTGCCAAGTCACCACATCAGCAACAAAGATGAAGCTTTTCCGAAAACTCAGAGGAAAGAAGGAAGGGAAGAAAGAAGAGAAGAAGGAAGAGCATGCTGGACAGCAAGTCCGTAGTCGGATCATCTCGACACTGGAAGAGCAACTTCAGGATGCGCCGCCGCGACAGTCGACCGGCCCACGAAGGGGCTTGGGGAGTTTAAGGGTTACAAGCTCAGTAGCTCCCAATCTCCAGGAACTCATGAAGATCATGGCGTCGCCAGCATCAAGCATGTCTGCGGAGGAGGCAAGAAATATGGTCCAACTTCAGTCACCTGGGCCTTGCCCGATATGCTACAACTTGGACCCATACCGAGCCCCTCCGGAAGTGGACAACGGTGAGACTCATCGCTCATGGGCCAGGACCGAGTACAATATTCCCGCTGAGACTCCAGTTTCAAAGATCACGGTAGAAAAGTCAGAAGACCTGGTCGAGTCAGCCCAGCGCGGATGTTTGTATTGCACCATGATTCGAGCCGCACTCGGAACTGCGAACCCTACATGGGAAACTGAAAAGTCCTACATATATATTTACTTGGCGAGTGGCTTACCGGTAATCGTGCACCTGGCATTTGGCGGGACGTCCACGGTGAGGATGGAGAGGGAAGAGATACTGCGGAGCTTTGGTGTCGATCCACCAGAGGGACAGACCATGAACTTTGTCATCACAGTTGACGACTTTTCCAAACCACCCATTGACGTCGAGATATATCGGTCTGTTCTCAACACCAGTGAGACTACCGTTGGGGGTATGTCACTGTCTATTTGATAGAAGTCGAGCAGCAGCTAACCCTGGAGCTATAACTAGATATTGTCGTAGCACCGCTTGTGGAGCACATGGGTGCCGCGTCTCCGGTATCAGAACATTCAGGAGACCCGAGATGCTTCGAGTTCATCACCAAGCAGGTCACTAACTGTATGAAAAACCACAAATGTGGAGGAGATGGCCCTCTTCCTTTGCTTCCCGACCGCATCATTTGGATCGAAGCCAACAACTCCACACGCATACAACTCGTGGAACCTACGGATATCCGCGCCAAATACATTGCACTTAGCTATTGCTGGGGTCCTACCGGCCCTGATACCTATCTCACGAATACATCGACTTTAGAAGCGAAGAAAGCCGGCATACGGTTCCAGGACCTGCCGCCGCTTTTTCAAGATGTTGTTAGCTGCTCCCGATCCCTTGGAATAGAGTATGTCTGGATCGACAGGCTATGTATCATTCAAGGCCAAGATGAGGATTTCAAGCGTCAAGCAGCCAAGATGCACCATATCTATGGCAACGCTACCTTGACTATTGCGGCTGCTTCGGCTGCCTCGGAAAACGACCGAATCTTGATTCCGAGAGACATCGAGGGACAAGCGTTCAATCTCAACCTCGACATTGACGGGATCGGATCCTTGAAGCTCGGGGCTCGTCGTCGAACTCACACTCTGGGTACTGAAGCCAGAGGCGGCGACTATGGTAAAATTTCTACCAGGGCGTGGATCTGGCAAGAACGACTCCTGTCCGGACGCGTAATCTTCTATACTCCGACGGCCCTCAAGTTTGAATGCAACCATCATTCCATCTGGGAAGGATTTGCCCCAGATGTTATAGGCCATTCATGGTCTGCACAGCTGAACAACATCTCGCACAATACTTGGACCTTGCTGGTGGAGGAGTACATGAGCAGAGACATCACTCGCCAGTCTGATCGTCTCCCAGCGATGGACTCAGTTATGAAGCGTATAGCCCAGAGCCAGGGATGGTCTCCTCTCTGGGGAATGTGGGCCAACGCGCTCGTGGAGAGTCTGGGGTGGCAGTCAAAAAGTTCAGATCAGTTCGGGAAGCTCACGTGCCGCACGAACCCGGGCAACTACGCACCTAGCTGGAGCTGGGCCAGCGTTGATGGGCCCATCTCGTACGTTGCTGCTAGAGGCTTGGGTGGCCTTGAGGCAAACGACCCGATGATTTATGATGTCGAAATTCGAAGCGTTAACGCGGCCTCGGGCTTGATTCGAGTCGCCGGCCATGCCATCTCGGTTGAGTTGAGTTGCCGCGTGGAGATCACCGAGCCAGAAGACAATGTGGCGGGTGAGAGAGACGTGAAGCACCATTACGAGGTTCTGAGGGTTTACAACAATGGGCAGTCGTTCCCCATGCACCCCGACGTTCACTTGAGGCCAGGAAACATAAATGCCTCGGGGCAGAATGTCATGACTGTTGTTCGGCTTCCTCACAGTGAGAAGCCTCCGGAGACGTCATGGACCGCCAATTGCCTCTGTCTCCTGGTCGGCAACATGAGATTGAGAGCTCAGGTGCTTTTCTTGGGTGGCTCACTACGGCAAGAAAGGGCCTGGGAGCGCATTGGAATGGTTGATGGGCTGCACCCTGCGATTTTTGCGACGTCTGAGCGACGTCTTATTGATATTGTTTAATATGTCATGGATGGTGCAGCGGCAACGTCAAGGGTACACGTGGAATCTGTGATGGAATTTCATTATCAAATCAAGATTCGGGTAGGCCAGACAGATTGTTTATCACGAGCAGGCCAAACGACCTTCCGTTAATTGAACAACCGTTGATCATTACCATATTGACGGACACATATGTAACGCAACCCCCATTGGCTTCTCCACTCACCTCTATCATTTCACTAGAGCGTTACATCTTGGCTTTTTGACTGGAGATAAGATTGATCATAAGTACCGAGGCTAGTTGATAAGCTTACCTGCCATCCTTGTAACCCCGTGCCCCTCTTTCTTGGGGTCTCCTGTAACAGCCAAGGAATTACGACATTTCTTTGGCTCTGAGGATAGAGTGTCCATCCAATCACGCAATGTGGAGCCCGTATTGGTCCGGAATATTTGGGTCGTAGTCTTGGCCGCCTTTCATGCGTGGCCTACCATCTTCTTGTAAACCTGCCTAATGTGGCGTGGTATCCGTTGCCTAGTGTGCATGGCCCAGTGATTGAGACTAGGACACCTTCTATATCTGGGAAGTCTCCGGCTGGCAAGGGAGATTCGTCAATCTTGCCAAGATCAAAAATTCCTCTTGCCAAAGGCAATTGCAACCCCCTGTAAGCCCTGATTGGTGCTTTGTATTGATGAAGAGAGCCAAGATACACCGCCGTTGCTTGCCGATCACAAGACTCAGGACAATGATTCGTATACTGTCCAGAAGGACAAACTGGGCAATGATGAGGCAATAGACGAATGGATCCCCATCAAGGTACCAATTCCGAGGAGGCCGAAGGAGATAAAAAGGGCCAATCGCCTCTGGAGCATCAACACCTCAGCTCCTTAGCAGCCACCCACATCTCATATCTCCTCCCGCTCATCTATCATTGCAAATCTCAAGATGGTTCGTGCCGCGGTTGGTCTGGGGGCCTTGGCTACCCTGATCTCACTCTCCAGTGCAAAGGAGATCAAGCCAGATGAGGCCAAGGCAGCAAGACTCTATGACTCGGGAGTTGTGCACAACAACCTCATGGCCCTCAAGAATGTATGTTCTATCCCCGTCTTTGACACCAATGGTCGACATCTAACACTGTATCTAGGAGGAGTGGGCTCGCCAGGAAGAGGCTGGAGCTTTCCAGAGCGAACAGTACCCAAAGCTAGGCTACGCACGCTGCGTCGACGGCTTTGCCGAGGCTATCAAGGGTGACCGCAACAACACCTTTGCATGCCACAATGTAAATTGAAACTCGTGTCTTGCATCTAGGTCAAACATTCTGACTATGTTCTAGGCTGATCTCCACTCATTCCTAAGCCATGCCGCCCTTGGCAGCACAGGAGGACGTGGCTCTTCATCGTGGGGTTGGACCTCTGATGATGGCCGCGAGTTCGTCGCCATTGGCCAGTATGATGGTACCGCCTTTGCCGAAATCGACAAGAAGGGCAAGCTCATCTATCTTGGCCGTCTGCCTCAGTACTCTGAGCCATCTCAGTGGCGTGAGATCCGCACATACAAGAACTATGTCGTCATCGGATCTGAGGCCGTTGGCCATGGTGTTCAGATTTTTGACCTTGAGAAGCTTCTCGACATTGACCCGGCCAAGCCGGTTATCTTTGACGCCAAGAAGGACCTGACTAGCCACTTCAGCGCTCTCCTCCCTCTTGGTCGTGCTCACAATGTTGTGGTCAACGAGGAGCTCAATTATGGTGTCGCTGTGGGCGCTCAACCCAGAAACGACCCAAACTGCCTGTCGGGTCTCAACTTCTTCGATCTCACCGACCCGGCCAACCCGGAGTCGCTTGGCTGTGCAAAGGGCGACGGTTACGTGCACGATGCTCAGTGCCTCGTCTACCGTGGACCCGACGAGCGTTACCAGGGACGTGATATTTGCTACGGTTACAACGAGGACACCCTCACCATTTACGACGTTACTGACAAGGCGAACGTCACCAACATCATCTCTCGTATCTCTTACGAGGGTGCCTCCTACACCCACCAAGGCTGGGTTTTGGACACCCAGAACCAAGAATTCCTTGTTCTGGATGATGAGCTCGATGAGCAGAACGGCAACGGCCCTGGTGGCGATGGCTTCCCAGTGACGTTCATTTGGGACATTCGAGACCTGGAGAACCCCAAGCAAACGGGCTTCTTCAAGCATCCCACCAAGTCCATCGATCACAACCAGTATGTCATCGACAACTTCATCTACCAGTCGCACTACGGTGCTGGTCTGCGTGTCCTGGATGGTAGTTCTATCCCTGAGGATCCAACCGGAGCTGGTGTGTATGAAGCTGCTTGGTTTGACATCTATCCCGAGGATGATGACCTGCCCGGCGGTGGCTCGGTCGCATTTGTTGGAACATGGTCCTCTTACGCCTTCTTCAAGTCGGGTTACATCTTTATCAACACCATTGAACGTGGTGCATTTGTTGTAAAGCTCACAGGCAAGCTCTTTTCCAAGTAGTGTACTCAGGAAGAATTATCTAGGGGGAGGACCTATGTGACACAGGTAGTCTAGCTTAGGTGGTAGTACTTACTTATAGGTTCTACTCTAATTATTTGCCAACTGCCCAATATCCAAGCATTACTGTACCAAGCAACTAAGGCTCTCTTCATCACAAGTCTTTCTTTGTCAACCCATAGACGCCATCTAAAACTGCGTCCACATAGGCATCAAGGTGTATTATTCCATGCTCACTTTCTCCCAGTGTTGGTTCGCTGAGTGCGCTTACTGAGCCTTTATCTTGAAACCTGAGGGAGTCTCGAGTAGAGTGTAGATTTATTCTTTAGATGGAGATTCCAGTTAGAGGTCAAATCTATCCTAAGTCTCATGAGATAGAGGAATTGAGTAACCAAGCCATGCAATTAGGCTCCCTGGACAGCCTCCAGAGCAGCTCTAACAACTTCATCCAGCGACTTCTTTGGCAGCCCCAATTCCTCATTCATGATCGGTCCCTCTTTCTCCAGATGACCTCCGAACTTGCCAGTGACAAACCCAGTCTCAATCAGGGCATATACGGCGTATGGGTCTCCAGAAGCCACCGCCGCCTGCTTTTCCTCTATGAAGCGGAGAGTATCGATCCTTTCCGTGGTGTATTTCTCACCGCTGATGCGCTCAATAGCCTCGAGCAACAGGTTCTGGGTGATGGCAAAGTCGCTGAGCCATACCACTTGATTCTTTGTTTCGTTCCATTTCTTTGCAAGGGCATTGACCAGGGCAAGAGCGGTATTCTCCTCAGTTGTGGTACTGAACCAACCCTCGCCATCATTCCAGACCACGAATTTCTTCTCCTTGATATGCATTCCCAGAAAGTCGTGCTGTGCACTCCACTTGAGCCACATGCCGCAAGCAATGGCCATCCATTCGAGGCCAGTCGATTCCTTGGAGCGAAGGTAATCCTGGATCTCGCCCTTCTCACGAAATACCGAGTTAAGGGCTCTCGCCTCAGGCTTGTTGTTGTTGAGGCCATACTCAGAGGAAACATAACGTCTGACTTTGGCCGCAACGGCTGCATCGATGAACCGAAGTTGTTCGCCGACAGCGAGTGACGTCATGCAGTTGATAATGGCATCCTGACCAGAGAAAGCGCGGACCAGTGCCTCAGAGGGGTAGGAGT
Source organism: Fusarium sp. MBC 441 (assembly GCA_030779165.1). NCBI lineage: Eukaryota > Fungi > Ascomycota > Sordariomycetes > Hypocreales > Nectriaceae > Fusarium > Fusarium sp. MBC 441. The sequence goes on from JAPFTC010000277.1 coordinate 30,449, forward strand.
CATCAACTGTGATGGTCTTAAGGCTGGAAGGGAGTTTCCCCTTGGACGAAGATCGCTGCAGAGCAGTAACAACGAAAGTGGGTTCCTTGATGAGTGCTTCGAGAACAACAGAACCAATAGAGCCTGCGGCTCCAATGATCAGGACATTCTTGAAAGGGGAAGCCATTGTGTGGGGTAAAGATGTGCGACCTAGTATCGAGTAGATTGTGTGAGAAATAAGGTGTGAGGTAGTAGCAGATGTTGATTTTGTGTCTTTCTCGCGGTTCCCTGGGGTCTATATACACACATCTCATTCCGGACTCACTGATATATTTAGTCAGTCGATGGAGTGAGAATTCTGATGGCTGAGCTGAGCTATCATGCTGACAGCATGCAGCAAGGCATTCCTCCGAGTGCCAGAATGTCATAGATGCACGTTACTCATCAAAGGTAGCCACTGCGGCGGAAGGATGCAATGGCGTTCACTAAACAGTATGGGCTGTTCATAATCATATCATCCAGAATTTATGCAGTCGGATTAATTTCATAACTCTGCCGTTTTATCTTTGGCCCCGCCTACAGAGCCATGTTTAATTGGCTCGTTTCTCCATTCCTAAGCAAACGGCGCCTTGTTGCCACCCTACACTCACCCGACAAGAGTGCTGCATTTCTCATCAATGGGCGGTTGGAAGCAAGCCACTGCACCTATATCAGGCAACAAGCCTACGTTGATGTAATTATTGGAATGCATGCCTTTGCATGATTTGCAAACTTCCTTTGCTTACTCTCCACCTATTCTTGCAAGGAGCTTCGTGAATAAGTTGTTGTAAACTGATTAGTGAGCGAAAGGGTTTTCTGGCTGACCCGCTCTTCTAGAATGATTATTGACGATGATGATGATCAGAATGGTTTCTCATAAGAGTTGCCCTTCACATCAAAAAGAGAAGAGGGTATAGGCTCTCAAGGTCCAATAGTTATGTGGTGAAGGTTTATGGATAAGACAAGTAGTTACCCCTCTCTCAAATTACTGCCTCGGCTAAGTAGATCTAAAGACCCCGTTGAATAGGATTGCTCTCCTGTCACATATCACCACCCCCTTCAAACATGCCGTCGTCGAAGCTAATCACCCGGTCCATGTCAGCATATTGTGCGTCAAACAGCATCTGTGATATCATCCCTAGCTCCCCGCCACCGCCTGAACTGCCGCTATACGGCTCTGTGGATTGGCTCATGGAGTACGCATTGGAAGATATGTTGGCCGGTGTATACTGGGACCTCGGCTCTGTAGCGCCGTAAGAGGTTCGCAACTGTGGACTTGGAACGTTTGGAGGCTCATTCCGTAACCATGGGTCCCCATTGGGACCTTGAGATGGGGCTTGGACAGATGCCTTTGAATGCTTTACCTCGGTCGTATATGCTGGAATACTGATGGCGAATGATTCATCCCGGGTGCACTGAGCATGTAGTTGAACAAGAGTCGCGCAGTATTTAGAAGCCAGATTCTCTCGAGAACCAATAAGTCCCGCCCATCGTTTCGACATGGCCTCTAAGCTCTGGATCAGCAGCCAGAATTCGGGTGACAGACAATCGACTGAGCTATAACGCCAGTGTAGAAGTAGTACTCTTGCAGCGATATACACGCAAAAGGCAAACTGATTATTGAGAGGCCCTGTCTCGGCCAAGTTTTTGAGATAATGATCCGTGATAGTCGCAATCTCGACCGCGGCCGCCTGGCATGTATCGACGCTGCAGAGACTCGGCAATCTGGTCCGGAACGGCCAATTCAGAGGAGGAAAGGCGATGGGCTGGTGAAGTAGAATCATGGATGCGTTGTGTGTGACATGGGCCAGGGTCAAATTCGGATCCATCCTCGACGATTGCTGCGTGATGTTGACCTTCCACTTCCTCGGGAGCAGCATCTTCCAGTGCACTAAGCGGACATCGAGCTCTTTAAACCGTGTCAGCCAGCTGCTCAGGTCCTTTTGGTCTTTCGTGTTAACCCTCTGCTGAAGGAAATAGCTAGTCACTCTGCTCAAGGACTCTGTGGCCTCGATGCAGTAGGCAAAGGCACCCACGGATGACATGTCCACTGCAGATGCTGCCCCTGGTGATGTTCCTGCTTCAGATGGGGTGCGGCCCTCGTCGTCTGCACCAGTTTGTGGTGGGATTGGATGTGCAGGTAGAAACGCAATGGGGTTTCCAATGCGTCCGGCAGATTTATCCCAGATACCAAAATAAGGTGTGGAAACGGGATCCTCCTTTCTCCAGGTTATCCCATCGCATGGCAGACGACGATTGACATCGTCAGAGGTGAGACTAGTGTTCCAACCCGTTGTCACAGAGCAGAAGCGGTCCAAGTTGAAGACACACCAAAACACTCTCCTTCGCTCTTCAGACTCGGTCCAACCCTGTGACGAAGACAAGGATATGTAGGGTTGCGAAAAGGAGGGCCGATCAACTTCATCATCCTCGATTGTCAATTGCAGATATTCGACGATTCGGGTCAATGCCCCGACCAGTGACCATGCTTGGGATGCTTCACCGTTGCCGATCTAGAACGAGGTTAGTATTCCAAGTGGAATATTCGAGGAATGTGCACTTGCATCGTTGAAGCAGATAATAATAAGTGCTTGCAGGTTCTCAACCGACATACTTTTCGTAGCCTTGGCTACAACCCAGTCCCTGAGGTCTTCTTGGTCCCCGGCGAACGCCATCGCCACATCAGCAATAACTTTGCTCGAGACATATCGTGGTGCGACTAGAACCATTGCCTGCAAGACCAAATGCAAACTGCCTTTTCCCATATCATCTCGAACCCGTCTACGAAATCGAGCCTCATGAATCATCGGGATCCACGGATGTATGTGGGCGAAGTAGGCACTGATGACCTGTTCCAAGACGCTTTCATCGGGTAGAGGCAGGAAATGGTGACCATGAACGTGCTGATGTCCAACATCACTACTGATTCGACGCCGTTTGTGAGAGACATCGCCACCTCCCGACATCGACGAAGATGTTGATTTTTCGTTGAGCTTGCATATCTCTTGAGCAAGTGACAAGAGAATGCTGTTGCTAGTTGCAGTCTGTTCTTGATGAGAACTTCTGTCACTACTGGAGTCCGCCTCGGATTGTAGTTTATTGAGAGCCTCCTGTTGGCTCGCAAGGGACCGTTCTAATACATCTGATGATTTCCATTAGCTTAAACTAGTGAGCTTGGGCATCACAAGATACTCACCAAGCCTTCTGTGTATGTTCTCAACCGCCCCAGTCTTCATTCCAGGCTTTGCACGTTTTGGCTCGTAGACACATTCATACCCTGATCGCGTTAGAGATAGAAACACCTAAGGGAGAGGTCCCTTTCGGCCCACCTGTTTTGCGGCAGTGCTCGCATGCTGGAGTCTCTCTGGAGCATCGAAGCTTGCGCTTTCGGCAGCAGTTGCAGGCGAGACTCGCATCAGTGCCCGCTCCAGCGGACTCGTCGGGGCGAGTGGAGGCATCTGGTACATCGTTATCCATTGGGGATTCGTGAGATAAGCGGATATTCACGTGGTCCAAGGTTAGTGAATGTTTGCCATGTTGTTTCGGAAGAATGATAAAGGATAAAGGACTTGAGGCAGTCCCGGGCCCATTTATCCGTCGTCCGCTTCAATTAGCCCGAGGCGCCGAACCCCCGCTCTGGGACCCTGCTCTGACTGCTGATGTTCAAATGACAAGACGGTGACATTGACTTTACCCCGGGTCTTGGCAAGAGAAAGAGGCGAGTTAGACCTCTTCAGTGGATCCGTGTTATTCTTCAATCGAGTTAATCCCCTAACCGTGCGACCTGCCGTGGAGTCATACTGAGGGCTACCAACATCTCGGTCAGACATAGCCCGACCCCCGAGCGATATCACCCGTACTTCATCGTTAAATCTGATGATTCCTTTACCACTTTAAAGCGATCAACTCACGTCATCGCACCAGCCCTCTTAAGCATCCTATCGGCTTCCCCGAATTGTACTGTCATGATCGGGCTCGCTGGCTTCACTGATAACCCATTCCGGGATCGCTCTGACCTTGTTCGAGCCTCAATAGCCCTTATACAACCTCTTGGGGAATACAGATCTCCGGCTAGAGCCCGTGTCAAGTTGCTTCCTTCTACCGCTGCAGCCTTCGACGATGTTGCAGCCCAACTCGAGGGGTTTGCCCGCCCCCTGTGGGCTATTCACGCTCTCGTAAGCGACGATGGAAGCACTGACATTGGAGAGGTCCACAGCTGGATCCAAGGTATCCAAGCCGGCGTGGACCCTTCCAGCTCTGAGTATTGGGGTGATGTTGGGCCCTTTGACCAACGCATGGTTGAGATGGAATCGATTGCGTTTGCGCTGCTGACCACCCCAGATGCCATGATGCGCCTTGGGTGCCAGGAGTCGAAACTCAACCTCACAAAATGGCTCCAGCAAATCAACGATCATGCTATGCCGCGAAACAACTGGCGATGGTTTCGAGTTCTAGTCAACTTGGCGCTCGTCAAAGTCCTCCAAGTACCAAATGATGAGGTGAGACATAGGATGGATGAGGACTTTGCAGTGCTTGACGAATTTTACCTTGGTCAAGGCTGGTCCTCTGATGGCATCTGGGGAGACGAGAGAAAGCAGGCAGATTATTATTCCGGAAGTTTTGCCATCCAGTTTGCGCAGTTGCTTTATATTCGTTTTGCTCAAGGTGATGAAGAAAGAGTTCAGATGTATCGACACCAAGCAGTCGAATTTGCCTCCCAATACTGGAGGTACTTCGATATCAACGGTATGTAACCATTGAACTACCATCGCCCTAAGCCAAAGTTTCAAATCTAACTTGAGACAAGGAGCCGCTATACCATTCGGCCGCAGTATGACCTACAGATTCGCATTCGGAGCTTTCTGGGCAGCCCTTGCTCTCGCTGATGTCCCGCTTATTAGTCCCATGGGAAGCCTGGGCTGCATAAAGGGCATGCTTCTGCGGCACCTACGATGGTGGTCAAAGAAGCCAGAGATATTCAACTCTGATGGTACTATGAACATTGGATTTGCCTATCCTAATATGTACATGGCTGAGGACTACAACTCAAGACAGTCCGTATATTGGTGCTTGAAGAGTTTCATCGTTCTAGGTTTACCTGAAGGTCATCATTTCTGGACCTGTAAAGAGGAGCCCCATCCCATGGCAACATTGAGTATGGGCAAACAGCTTCAAGCTGGGCTTCCGACCACTCTTCAGGCGATCTGGCCTCCCCATCACATTCTTTGCAACTCCAATGAGCACCACTACCTCCTATCGTCAGGGCAAATGACGACCAAAAAGTTCAAGGCCAGAGAAGCCAAGTACGGCAAGTTCGCCTACTCCTCCGCATTCGGATTCAGTGTCCCCTCAGGCCCAGAACTACACCAACTGGCGCCAGACAGTACACTTTCCATCAGCATGGATGGTGGAGAGACCTGGAAAGTTCGGTGGCAGCCGTTCGATGCCAGACTTCAAACTGCTTTCGTTCGCTCCCATGGAGACTTACACAAGGTCCCTGTAATATCCAGTGTCTGGAGGCCTTTCAAACAGCTCAGCGTGGAGATTGAGACGGCTCTCGTGCCGTTGACTCCACACTTCCCGGGATGGCATATCCGATTACACAAATTAACGGGCCTCAATTGCTTGAGCACTGTTCCCTGTTCAGAGGAAATTCAAGTAGTTGATGCCTCTTTCGCAATATCTGCCCTGTCTGCCACCGGCTACCACGTACCCAAAGATGCCCATAACGACGTAGCGAACGGCTGCCTTTCCGACTCGTCGAGCATTTTGATGATGTCTCATGCTGGATCCAGCGGCGCGGTGCATATCAAACTCGATGCAGCTGCCACTGGTCTTGCGATTGAAACAAAGCAGAAAGGCGAATCGTTGCTGATCGAAGCCGACCCGAACACCAACTTGATCACACAGAGGACTTTCATTCCTTCCGTTAGATACAACATCAGGTCTACGACACCAACCGAGCCGGAGACAGCGGAAGAATCAATAATTTTCGCAACTGGCGTGTTTGGGGCATCAAGTCGGAACGTGGATCGCGACGAGATGAAGAAGATGTGGGAGAAGCGGCCTACTATTCAACTCAACTTAGGCACTGCAAATGAGAACACTTTCCAGATTTCATAGATTTGGACTTCATGATGGCACGATGAACTGTCAGTAGGTGCTTGCAAACTAGGCTGAATCTAGTCCGCTGATAGTCTTCATATATAGGTTTAACGATACATAACTTCATAGTCATCATGCACTTAGGGCATTGCTTAGAAATTGAAACAAAATTTTGACTTGTGTAGTGCTATGCCATTCAGAATTAATCAGTCTTGGGCTTGGCTGTTGACGGACTCACAACGACAACTTCGTCTTCAGGACCCCCCTGAGCCGGTACAAGACTCACCTGCTGGCGTGATCGCCGCCAATGAGATGCTACCACTATCGAAGATTCTCACTGTGGAATGTGAACACAATTCATGTTACCTATATGAAAAGAGCCCTTCTCTGTTCTGGGCGACTCGAACTTCGTCTGACTACCTGCACCTATACATATTGTTCTAGTTGAAAGCACGGATCCGTCGTTGAACCTTGGTAAAGACATCCTCCCTCCAGCCCAGGAAACCGACATGGGCGGCTGCTGGTCCAACAATCGGTTGCGCAACCACGGTAACAAGAGAAGCCACCACTGCCTGCTTGGTGGTGACATACCCAAGGCTTCGCAGATGAAGAATGCGAAAGGCGTTGTGAGCGAGGATGGAAGCGGCGTTCAAGAGCATGTCTCTCTGGAAGAAAAGAAGAACATCGTCTTTTGAAGTGGAAGCATGACTCCCGGAGAGCAGGAAGCTGGGATTCCCAAATACCGCAGAGAAGCTCAGGTCGGAGCTGGAAAGAATGCGATACACCGTCCAGAGATGAATAAGTGCGGTTGCTGCCGTTCCACTTGCGTAAACCAGTTTGAGAGTTGACTGTGTGGTTTTGTGTTGCTTGATCGACCTCTCACTGGCTTGGCTCTGTTTCGTCTTGAGTCCGCTTGCTGCTGCTGTGGTTTTATGCCTGCGGAGAATAGTCGAAAGCCCTGTGACAAGAACACTAACATAGATGGGGAACGGCTGCCACAAAGCGACGAACTTCTGCCAGGTATTCTTGTTCTCGAATGGCCACAGCATAAGGGCAGTAGGGAGGATGTAGCCAAAGCCTAGGCCAGGAATCAAAGCATCTGCGACTTCTTTGGTAACTGGATGACCGATAACTGTTCCCAAGGACCCCTTGAAAGCGTGCTCAAGTACCGAGATCAAATGATATAGTGGCGAGATCCGACCAACGCCCAGTAACTGATACACGGTTCCAAATAGCGTTGGCCTGGTTGATAGCGAGGTTAGCTGGTTGTACTACAGGTGTGGTGGCACAAGTAGGCAGTTCTCAGCCCTCATGAATACTTTGTTTTATGACTTACAGGGAGGTTAAGAGTCCTTTGGAGCTAGCTCGATAAGCTTCCATGGTCCAGTCGAGGGTGGTTGACAATAGTAGGGGGGTGAAAGACACCCATTGGAGCAGTCCAGCTTTGCTGTGTCCTGCGAGAGGAACACCGAAAACAGAGACGAGAACCGTCAGAATCTTGTCCACTGATCCTATGCCAGTATAGTGATCCCTTAGGGGAGCGCCCTCAAATGTGGTAGGAACTTGCAGGGGCAGCAACAGTTTGTTGGACAGTCGATACAATATTCCCTGCGCCACCACTCCAAGGCCAGTTAAAAGCCACGTCGGGCGTAGTGGCTTCTCGGGGAGCTCATCGTCATACGGGGCCGCGTGTTGTCTCTTCACGGCAGGAAGACCATCCAGTCGGCTGGCACCGACATACTTTTGCCCCGAGATGTGAAAGGCGGCGTCACCATTGATGAAGAGGGGAAGTATCCGCGCCACTACCCTCCACAAAGATGTCGCCAAGGCGTGCCTCTGCTGAAACTTGTGAGCATCTGTGACAAGCCATGACGCACGATCATGACGGTCCTTTTGCGCAGCGTTAAAGGCAGCGTATATCTCAGAGTCGCTCCAGTTCAGATTCCTGTCGGAAAGCAAATGATTGACCAGAGCAGCAGCCGTTTCAATGGCAGCGTTACCTCCGTGTCCGGTCACTGGATGGAACTTGACAGCGACCATGGTTAGAACAAGACAGCTTGGGCTTTGGAATTGGACGGCCTACCTTGTGGGCCGCGTCGCCAATCGTCATAATGCGGCCAAAGTGCCACTTCTGGAATACATGCTCATGGAGTGGAGTGAGTGTAGAGCTTGTCCTAGCTTCATAGATGTGGCCAAATTGAACAGTCGTCGTGACTTGATCAAGTGCGTGCTCTTTCGCGAGCTGAGCTTCATCATCTTTGGTGTATCTCGGGATGTCATTGCCGTAAAGCGGAATAGGCAGCTTGACAAAGAGGAACCAATAGACTCTCCCGCCCGGCCCCGTGAGGACTAGATAGGAAAAATTGTGATTGTGCACATAGTGTATCCCCCCTAGGAGCGCTGCAATAGGACGTGAGATGCCAAAAATGCATCGATAATGGCAAGGTACCGCTGGATGAAAGAAAGTTTGGTCAGAAGGCCATTACAATAGCGGTGATATCCGTTGAGGGACTAAGAAACTTACTCGACCATTCATCTGCAGGAAAATAACCAGGAGACAGCTCATTGCCAATACGCCACATCTCTTTCCGCACAGTGCTATGGATTCCATCGGCACCAATGAGGACGTCGCCCGTGTAGACTTCACCTTTGCTTGTTGTAACCTCTACGCCATGGTCGGGTACTTTGACTGAAACAGCTCTCTGGCCAGATAGCACCGGGGCTTTTCGTTTCAAGTTGTTGTATAAAATCTCCAAGAGCATCTGTCTGTCGATGAAACTGGTATGGAGGCCGTATCTAAAGAACGTCCTGTCAGTGAAGTAGCCGTGCCGGGGCAGGCAATCATACCTTTCCATTTCACCCTCACGAATCCCACTATAGTGCTTAATGAGTGACCCATCCGGGTTTCGAAGGTATGAATCTTGAATAGGCCTGTCAATCAAAGCCATGACTTGATCCGCACATCCCAACTGATCAAGAATTCTCAGCCCATTTGGCAAAAGGCCAATACTCGCGCCAACTTGTGGTGCAATCTCATCGTATGCTTCCAACACAATATAGTCCACGCCAAACTTCTCGAGCATATTGGCGAGGGTGAGGCCGGCGACACTGCCGCCGACGATAAGGACGGTCTGCTGAGATTTGCCCATTGTAGATTGTAAGAACGGTGGAAGAAGAGTCAATTTGGATGGAAGTATGTGTGAGTTGACTACTCCAAAGGTAGAAAATAGCCCCCTTTTGTAATGCGTGCTACATTAGGTTAATGCTCCTTGATTTCACCCGTGTTCAAAGCCTCACCCTGTTTGAAGGCCCGATCACGGACTCGGGGTATTCGCACGATCCGGGCTCTCTGCCATGGCCTCAGATCAGCTCCCCTATACGGAAAGAGTATCGCATTAATACATAAAGGTACCGTGTAGCAAAACAGACTTGCAGCAAGCCCCACTACCAAGATCGAGTTTTCTCAGGGATGATGAAACTCCGAGAACGCCAAGTCACCTCTGCAGTTGGCCAAGTCAAGTGTGTCTTGCTTCTCGGAAATAACAGTACGTGTAACACATAAGAACTAGGTATACTACGGCTCGTGCGTATCGGAGAGACCATTTGGGAGTTAGCAAGAGGACCATGATTGCCTGTCCTAATCTCTAAGTCAGTAATGTTGAGCGGATTCGGCAAACCATGTCCTTCACCTACAATATTAAATTTGCCTCGTTATAAGGCGGTGGACAAGGTTGTTTCTTGGTTACTATCCTATTGTGCCGTATCCAAAGCTTGTCCATATCTCTTCTGTCAGTGACTGATCGCTCATGTTCCGTCGGTTGTGCCATCTGAGCTCCAGTGCAATCAGCCTCTGCTTGTACCCGTCCATAGAAGCTACCCACTCCTTTGTGATCCACTAATATGGCGAGTCCGGCGGCAAAGTTGCGTTTGATGTTTCCGGGGGCGTGGTTCTCCACTTGTCCATCGGTAAGAAACAGGAGCTGGGAATACCCTCAGAACGTGCCGTAACCTGAAGGTTAACCAGAGCTTTTATTATAGGGAATAAACTACCGAGTCTAGCGTACACAAAACGCACCTCATGCATCGCATGCATGCTTCCAGTCCGAATGTATTGATCCGATACGGAGTTTGACGCAAAACTTGGGGCGGCCCGTCCCTCTATTGACCGCCAGTTGATTTGGTGTTTCGTCGCCAATGGAAGCCCACATTTGTTTTCAATCTGATTCGGGGGGCAGGGTTAGTATCATGAGCAAGATCCTGACCCATGCTTTTACCCCTGGCCTCATACCAGTGGCAATATGACGATTAATTGATTAGATCAAGGGCGATCTTGAGGAGGCATCCGCAATATAGAGTTTCTTAGTGGAGAACAGAATATGAAAATTCCCGCACACATGCTAATGTGACCTCGGGATAGCACATCCCCCATTCGTCCGAATGTGACCGGCATTTCTCTGCGGAGTTATTGCCGCCGACAACATCCAAACACTTTTCATTCGTCGCTCATTTTCCGGCTCCTTCGCATCTACATATTGTTTTCGCCGTCGGCGGAGATCTGACGGGCCCTATGGTCCCGGCCCATGGATACGCTTCGTTACGGGGCATCATTCCAAGCCCCCCGGCAAATTCAGGGCTGAATGATAGCCAGATGCCATCGGCTCAGGTTGAAGCATCAGCATGACCAATACTCAATCGAAATCAATCTATCCTATTTGTTGATTGGCTCCTGATTCCTCCTGGTAACTTTCTCTTCGGCCGCACTATTTGTAAAGTTGGTCTCCGTCACAACTGCCTTTGCAGCAGTAAACCAGGCATTAAGACGTACGTCTATGAGGAGTTATGGAACTATCGTGCTACGTGTTCGGATCACGGGGTCCTAGCTACGCTTGATGACACCCCAACGCCAGGTTAAGAGGATGCATTGCAAGGCTCGTGTAAATTAGAGAATCATCTCGTGCTTTCCAGACGATTTTGTTACGATTGGACCATCATTTATTCTATCCGCTTGGACCGAGGTGTCTTGTTCACACGCACAACGCGCCCTTAGCTTACACTTCTCCAACCTTCATCAACACAATTACTACATTCAGCAGATTCTTCTGCCCGAAATCTCGCCGTGTCGTCTCGTTCCAGGGTGTGGTGGTCGTGCTCCACGGGAACCTGCACGCAAGTCCAATCAGGGGAGCACCTGATGATAAACAAACTGAGCCAGTCTAGCCATGGTTCGTCAGCACGGTGGAACCCTCCGAGGCTCCTACCTTCTCAGAGTGGCTGTCATGCTGTCATCAAAAGCCGTTCACTACTGCGAGGACTGCTCATTCAAGGACGTAACGTTAGCTAGTGTGTGGCTAGAGTGCAGCTTTCAGGGGGATTGACTGTTAAACAGGGTAAGATTGCGGGGGTGGCTGATCCCGCTTGATCGACTCTCAAAGCAGGCCAATCACGGGTGAGATGGAGTCATCTAACAGCATGTTCGGAGTCAGTTCCGTGTGAACAATTCCGATTTCTCGGATTTGACCTGGAATTACCGGGCCTTGTAGTTCTATAGATGCTTCCGAGATCTCCGTTCTGGTGGAAATACTACAACAACATCGCCACATGATCTCCAATCTTTGAAGCCATGACCACCTTTCGCTCTAATACAATCGAACAGCTCGGCTCAGCCCTAGCCCATGTCACGATCAGCTATACTGTTCTCTTTAGCATCTCTGTCTTATTGCTCCACCTCGTCAGTAACAAGTATCTGACTCAACTTCGCCGTGTACCAGGTCCCTTCCTCGCGGGCTTCACCAGACTTTGGAAGCTCAACTGCGTCGCCCACGGTCAACTGGAAAAGATGCAGATGCAATTGCACGCTCAATACGGATCGGTTGTGCGAATCAGCCCCAGCGAGGTGCTGATATCCGATCCCTCTGCTATCAAAACCATCTATGGTCACTCCTCAAACTTCCGCAAGACCAAGTTCTACATCCCGTTCGGCACCAAGGATAACGATGATCTGTTTACCGACCCGAATGTTATACGTCATGCTCACCACCGCCGGGAGATTGCTTCTGCATACAGCATGACTTCTCTCGTCGAGTTGGAGCCTATGGTGGATAAGTGTGTGGAAACCATGTGTGATCAGATTCGGGGCCTGGCTGGTCAGCGCAAGCCTCTTGATATTGCAAAATGGCTGCAGTTCTACGCCTTTGATGTCAGTGAACGGGGAACAATGAACAGTGCTCCATCTAACTTCAACTCTAGGTCATTGGGCAAATCACCTTTTCGAGGCCTTTCGGGTTCATGCAAGAGGGCAAAGACGTCCAAGGCTGCATCTCGAAACTCGAACGCTATCTCATCCATGGTGCACTCTTTACAGTGATGCCCGAGTTCTGGCCGCTCTACTACCTTGCTAACACGCTGCTGTCAAGACTCGGCCTTGCTTACCCTCCTGGAATAGGTATCTTCAACGAATTTGTGGGCAGTCAAATTCAGGACCGATTGGAGCGTGGCGCCCAAGGCCAGATTGACTTCGTCTCCAGGTTGCAAAAGATGGGACGTGACGAATCCATCATCTGGCGCAGCTGCTTTGCCAACGTCGCTGCTGGAAGTGATACGACTGCCATCAGTCTGCGGGCCATTATTTACTTCCTTCTCAAGAGTCCGCGGGCATATCATCGTCTTCAAGATGAGATCGACACGTTCATCGCCGACGGGAAAGTCAGCAATCCGGTGACGTTCAGCGAAGCCTGTAAAATGCCATATCTTCAGGCAGTATGATTCCTACATCTTATTGCATGAAGATTTTTATTGCTAATGTCTCGTAGGTTATGAAGGAGGCCATGAGACTACACCCATCAGTCCAATGGAGTCTCCCTCGCTACGTTCCAGAATCAGGCCTCCAAATCGCCTCGGTCAATATCCCGGCGGGAACCGAGGTCGGCATAAACCCATACGTGATTCACCGGAACACGTCGGTCTTCGGAGACGATGTCGAGGTCTTCAGACCGGAGCGGTGGCTGGAGGATGAGGAGAGAACCAAGGAGATGGATCGGCACATGGTCCAATTCGGCACTGGATCACGTGTGTGTCTGGGAAAGAACATCTCGTTGATGGAGATGTCGAAGCTGCTCCCCGAGCTTTTCAGGCATTTTGACTTCGAGCTTGTTCATCCTAAGGAGCCATGGACGGTATCAAACTTTTGGTTCGCGAAACAGGAAGACATGGACTGCTTTGTGACAGCAAGAAAGTGAGGGAGGGTTTAGCAGTTGCGACATTGGAAGGTTCAAGTACTAAGACCTGCTCTGGTATGTACTCAATGGTGAGCTTCGAACCAGCTATTACTGAGTACAATTTTAGACTAGATGATGATTCCTTAGAGCTAATAAATACCCGGACTCCTACAGCAGTGACCATTTACCCAATAGGAAAAAGAGGGAGCGCCATGTGTTACATCAATATACTGCATGAGAAGTCGGAACCTCGCGGCCACCGCAAACAAGCCAATATCTAAACTTATCAATCTCGGCCAAACTCGCCATCGTCCTCGTCCTCGTCATCATCGTCAGTCACCAAGCTTGATCCTCCCAAGGTATCAAGCTGTTCCTGGGATACTTCGTATTCACGCCCACACAGCGCATACATCTGGAGTGTGGCAAGGCCAAATCCGTTCACTTTCTGGTCCATCATGTCAAACACGCGACCCGCCAGTTCCAAAACGCTGTCGTCCTCGCCATCCACGCCATCTGGAAGAGCCAAGATGTGGCCGATCATGAAAGGCAGCTGCCAGTCATGTTGCAGGTATGCTGGCCCAAACTTAGCTCGGAGAAGCGGATCATATGCCATTTCCAAAGCCCTCAGGATCGCCCAGTTACCTAAGTGCATGGTCATGTATGGGAAGGCAAGCGCCTGAACCTCATCCTCCATTGCCTCACCAAGACATACCAACAACTCAGGCGGTGAGACACGAATCGCCTTTGTAGCCCCCGGATTCTTGCTCTTCAGCCTACCTAGAACCAAGGTTCCCGCTTCCGAATGCGAGAGAATTTCCTCAATGCTCTCCGGGGACCAGTTCATCCGGTTCATATTCTTCTGGTATCGGTCCCGAAGACTGCTGTGGATTGGAGTACATGGTTTGAGGAACCTTGTACCTCGAGAGAAATCATCGATTCACCTTTTTGGAATGGCGTCTCCGGTTCGTAAAGACAGACGCAGAAACACCAATCTGCAGCATGAATCGCGTGACATAGTCGGCAGTGTTGTCAAGTAACCCCCCAACAAAAAATTGCTCGTCGCCAAGAATAGCCCAAAGAAACTCCATATCAACCCAGGTATGATCAGAGTAACCCTCTTCTCTAACAGCGTTATACAAATGTGCTGGTAGAAATATTGAGCCCCATGCGTTGGTAAATGCGATGCCAAGCTCATGCACCTCAGCTCGATAATGATACAGAGCCAGCCCAGTGAGGATTGGAGACCTTCTTAACAGCCGATGCTTCTCATTTGCCTCGACTAGTTCTCGGGCCGTTGGATCACGGCCCGCAATAATTGTCTTGAATTCGTGCAAGGGGTCTTTTATGAACCCTTCGATACTCTCCGTGGTCTCCTGCAACCATTTCTCACCGGAGGATGGCCAATGGGGGCTTTTGACATTCTTCTGGCGGTCGATAGTCGCCTGCAAAGAGCGTGCCTGGTAGACAATCACCGGAGAAGGGCTTAGACCGAGGTTTCTGCATGGCCTCTGACGGCATTGTGTATGTCAAGGTTGACTTGGGCCGCAAAGATAAGACTGAAAGGGATCTCATTGGTCTCCTTGAATTCTTTAACGCCCCGAATGAACTCGTCGGCAATGGGGTAGTCGGGGACATGATGAATAAGCACCAAAGCTTCCATGAAAAGCTCGGTAATGATGATGCCGTCTTCTTCAAATTTTTTGTGCCCGGGCTTGGACGTCCAGTCGCTGTCGGGATTGTAGACCCCAAAATGTCCTTGCGGATAGAGACCGGTAACCCCCTGCCAAGGAACCAAAGCAAGAGTATTGAGGAGACTGCCGACAAAAAAGTATCAGGAGTTGCTGAGATGGTAATGATCATCCAGGCTCGATGGCTCAGCCATCCGTTTAACGGGCCATGTATTTTTCACAGATGGCGAAGGCACCCCCATATTCCTTGAAGATCGGCAACATATCCTGGATGATATTTGTCGCGAACTCGATGCCGGTATTGGTCACCACGGCCATCACGGCCGGGTCGTTTGATTCGCCATCCTGGGTCATGAGCAATGACCAAAACTCCGAAAGGCTCTTCCGAATTTCCGCTAGGCCATTGCACATCATCGAGAAAGCAATCAGGGCTTCTTCAAGTGTCGGCGATGGATCAGCCTCATAGATAGCTGTATCTTGGCCAGCTATCTGGGGTCTTGGAATGTCTGGCGCATCGAGGAAGTCTTGAGAAGGTTCATAAACCTCGAGAGCATCAAACTGATTAGTTAGAGTGTCCATGGCATTGGTAGAGCTAGAAGCAGTCGGAGGCCTGAAGGGTTTCAGCACCTCGCGGACCTTTTCAAGTATGCCCACAAAGTACGAATGTCTATCGTCTGACTCGATATCTGTCTTTGCTCCATGGCGGGATAGCTCCGCGCTAAAGCGAGACCTCACAGAGATGACTCGGTGAAGGGTGTTGAAGAATGCCTCTGGGACCGAAAGAGCCAGGATTTTGGAAGCAGATATGTACTCAGCCAGAGAGATGAAATCCTTGATAGAAATGATGTATCGAGGTACTGAATTTGTTTCCGGTGTCGTCTTGGCCGTATTTTCCCCCTTGTTCTTCTTGGCTGCGGTTCTTGCTTTTCCCTTGAGCCGTTCGCTCTTTGCGGGCTGTTGTTGTTGTGGTTACTGCTGCTGCTATGAACAAAGCGTGTTCGACAGTAGATCAGGAGGGTATCCGCATTCTTTCGCTGTGGAAGCAAGCCACGATGCAATCGAGTTGGTATTCTTCTTGTACTCTCGGTACACGCTGACCAAAGCTTGAGGCAACATCGTAGCTAAAGCCGAACGTGCTACGAGACCTAGTCAACTGCTTGGTGGGTGCGTGCGTGGAGACGGGATCGTGAGGGGTTGATGGAAGTAGGAATCTTCCCTTGTCTTGCTATCTGCCCGAAGTCTCTCCGAAGGGCTATATATTTTCCGACCGCCGGCTGCCTACTCATATGGCCCGGGGCTATTTCAATGAAACAAGAGAGGAGATGGAGTGGTTCTATCGCCCACTACAATGTAAGTGTTGTCAACTTTACACTGCCTCCAGGAGATTATATCCGTGCTTGCTCTGGCATTCATCATCTTCTCCACGCGCCGGCGACAAAACATCATCGATGTCTGGAAGTCAAGTGAGCTCACTGTTTTTGCCAAGGGCGCATCCCTCGATCCTATACTTGAGGAACTCCATGCAAAACAGGAGGCTGACAAAAAAGTAAACAAGACAGGCGTCGATCTGCTTGAGGTGTCTAAGGAAGCTGAGGCAAACGCCTGAGACAAGCTCCTGCACACTGGCCAAGGTATGCTGGGAGATGAAAGACAGTATCAGGTGGATGTCGCAAGCGCTATGGAAAGAAGGCCTCGGGTGTTGACAAGTTGAGGAAACGATGCAGCTTCTGGATTGCGTTCACAGACATGCTATCTAGGATGTTGCCACGGAGCGAAAGTAGCAATAGATGATGGGATAGGTGATGGGTTTAGGTTCAAGGTGTTGAGCGTGTTGCTGAAAATTGGACAAACCTGCAAGCGAGAAGAACAGGTATTCGGACTAGTTGGGGGAGCGAATCTCGAAAGGTGAAGTATTAGGAGGCAAAATCAGCACTGCTAATCCGTCTAGGTGATTCCATAGCTGATGTGGTGCGTGGTTTTATCCCGATAAGGTTATTGCAAAGATCTATCGGGTATTGTTGATCCCGAGATTTAATAGTGCCCGATTGAGTTGTAGCATCGGTCACAAGTTACAGTGCTTTCCGACTGGCTTCTTAGAAATCTGAGAAGGATGCTGTCGGTAGGTATCATACAAGGGCAAGCGATGGACACCAGGACACCCCAAGATGGCGATTTGGATGCCCGGGATCAAACACCTAGACCACCAAACAAATGATAGACTAGAATTAGAGACTTAAAATGTGGTGATTAGCCTCCGTGAGGGGAACAACTCTCACAGACTCGGACCGCAAACCCAGACGTAGCTTGAAACCCAGCCAAGTCGTATCATTGGGCACCTGGCTAGCCTCTGACTGCGCAGCAGCACACCATCCAGACCTGGGGAACAAAAGCAACAAAACTTTTTACAGACAAGTTCTCGGCCAGAGCCGACTGCAGAGAAGTTTCTGTCGGTTAGTTTGGGCCGTGCCAAGACCCATGAGTGGCCCGTCCACCCAGGATCGTCAAAGTTCCGGAAACAACCTGTTACTCAAACCCAGTTCGAAACGGTCAGCGTTTCGTCAGCATTCAGTCGCGATTGGTCGCGCAGAGTAGCGTTTCGTTTGACTTCAGCCCTCACAGCTTCCGTAGCCAATGTCGATAACCTCATCCATTGTGGCGAAGCACGAATGCACCCTCACACATGAGAAGAGGGCGCTTCGACGGTGGAGGGACGCTGCCTCATGGGGTTGGATTTTGAGGCTGGGGAGCTTGGCGATAGCTTCAGGTGTCTTGGTGCGGTGAGCTCGTGTCTAAAGAGGTTATGGTTGCGATGTTGATGGACTATAAATCATGGGCTGGTTCTCCGTGAATTATCCAGCTCATCATCATCAGCCTTAGCTCTTTTCCAGTCTCTTACCAAGCTACTCTTCTTCCCTGCCGGACAGGTCTTCATTTACGAACCTTTTGAGATTGCTTTTTCACAAACTTTAACACCATCACCAATTAAATCAACATGCCTGCCGTCAAGACCGCCATCACCTGGGCCCTCCTCGCCATGGCTCAGCTCACCGCTGGCCACAGCGTCATCACTAACGCGGTTGGTGACTCTGGCGGCTCGGGGATGGCCCTGGGCGTCGACAACACTACGCCCCGTGATGGCACACGCCGTCGGCCCTTCCAGCAGGATGCCACCCGATTCCGAGGTGATTCGGCCGAGACTGTCGGCGAGACCCTTGGTGGGGGTGACAACGATGTCGAGGCTGGTACATCAGCCATCCTAGCTGAGACTAATGATGATCTGCCCCAGGTCACGCAGGGCGGCGAGCTCACCATGACACTGCATCAGGTCAACAGCGACGGTGCTGGGCCCTATACTTGTATGATCAACGATGACGGCACTGGCCAGAGCTGGACCGACATTACCGTCACGCAGAACGTTGAGGGTAACGAGCGAGGCCGCAACCGTGATGGCGAGGCTTCGGACTTTCCCCTTGTCGCGTCTATCCCCGCTGATCAGGGGTGCACTGGCACTGTTGCCGGCCAAAACAATGTTTGCCTTGTCCGCTGCCAGAACCCTGCTCGCGCTGGTCCTTTTGGCGGTGTTGTCCCTGTTCAGATGGCGGGAGGCAACGCAGGGGGTGCGAACAACGCCACTGATGATGCCGTTAACAATGGTGCTGATGCCAACAACGCTGGAGGTGCCAACAACAACGGTGCTGCCAACAACAACAACAACAACAACAACAACAACAACAATGCTGCCGTTAATGATGACGCCTCATCCAACAACGGTGCGGCTAACGGGAACGCTGCAGCCAGCAGCGGTGCTTCAGCCAACAACGATGATGAAGAGGATGATGAAGAGGATGAGGAAGAAGAGGAAGAAGACAACAGTTCCTCCAACAACAACAGAGTTAGGGCTGTTCTATTTTCTGCCTAGTAGGATTTATCTGAGATATCTTGCTTGGTGTTGAAATCAGGGAAACGGTGGTGCCTTCAGATGACGGCAATAGTGGATAGAGGCTGGGACCATGATGGATCGTTTGATTGTATAATTACGCTCTTTTGATGGCTATTGTGATGGAGGAGTAGATTGGATAGCTTAGATTTTCGAGAATCAAAGTTTATAACCACGGATTATTATGTGTGAGCCAAATTGAACCTTGTGAATATCGGCGACTACAATACTTATCTCGTTCTGCCCAGAATGTGTGTGGCGTATTTATTCTGACCCGTCATTAATTAGCCCTATCTAACTATCCCTGTATCACGCTATCACGGCGGCAATCACTTACCCGCCACTAGTCAATGTCTCCCAGTCATTACTAAACTATGGTACAACTGCGGGGACGAGCATTCTTGGCTCACTCACGACGAAATTCGTCATCACATCCCGATGATGCGATGCACTGTCTTCTGAATCGAGGATAAGCTATACGCGCTCACTCGCGCATCCAGAGATACTTGGTACATAGGTCTGAGGAGTGACCTGGGAGTGATTCTCTCTACACCCTCGGCGACCCTACAATGGACACCGATAATCCACGAGCAAGAGTTGCAATGGCCTGCGAGGTCTGTCGCAAGCGTAAGCGGAAGGTGAGAACTCCACATCCTTTAATTCATATCTGCGAGACCTGTGAACTGAGTTGCTACACGTAGTGCGATGGAGCAATGCCCAAGTGTTCGTGGTGTTTGGTGAAAGACACAGACTGCAATTATGCCGTGGATAAACCAAAGAAGTATGTTACATGATGACTCACCACATCCTTCCCGTCTCCGCATTTCTGGGTGATTAAACACTCAGAGGCTCCAAGAACGTTGACTAACTGGGGGACCCAACCAGGAGGAAGCCTGACCCAGACTACATTGCAACGCTTGAGGCCCAGGCAGAAGCTCTGAAGGCGGAAGTCCGCCGGCTGGGAACCCTCGTGACTGATTCAACGATACCGAAAGATATTTGCGATATTTTGGAGGAAACGCATGATACCGAGAATGTCGCGACCCACCTAGGCACTGACACCCAACAGATATCGGAGGAAATGGACTACACTGGAGACTCGCCAGCAATCCACGATATTAGCGAACTTACCTGGCGGCTGAGGATCGATGAGAGTGGCGAGACCACCTTCATCGGACCCTCGGGTAACTTCTGCTTCCCAGTCTCACACCCTCCTCGAGGGGAAATGAAGCAAAAGACAAACACCGGCGATAATCACATACAGGAGCCAGCAACATTGAGGTTGGATCCCAACACATCTAAGGTCGCCAGGCACCTTGCTTCTCTCTTCACTACATTTGTCAACCCCATCCACCAGTTCGTCGACGTGACGACGCTTAGGAGCCTCGAAGCCAATCCGTACTTCAACGCCGTGGATATCCTCACTTGCACGATTCTGGCAGCCGGCGCACTCTTTTCGGATGACTCGGAAAGCAAAGCCCTTGGTGACAAAATGGCCCACTACGCAGAGTCTGTGATTCTCCAAATTTGTCGCCAGAGGCCATGTGTAGAGACAGCACAGGCCTTGTCAATTCTCTGTTGGCGAGAATTAGGATTGGACAACGAGAATATGGCCTGGATGTATAACTGTAAGTGTCCTCAACCGCACATGAACCTGCCACAATCCCTAACAGTCTCCCTAAAGCAATGGCCGCTAGTTTGGCGCTACACCTTGGGCTTACGGTCAGCTCACTAGAAAACCTGGACAAAAGCGGCACGCGGGAGATAGCTGGGGTGAGAGCTCCGAGTTCCCAGCCTCTGCGCATACGAGCGCTCTGGAGTACGCTGCTTTTAGACAGGTGAGAAATATCCAATTCATGTCACACCACGCGCTGGACCTGGGCTGACAATGATAAAGAATTGCTACATCAATGATGGGCCGAAATTGCATCATACCGTGGAGACGAGTTGAGGCATCGTCGTTCGCCACTGCGACTCTGGATCCCTCGCAAGATGAGATAGTTTTTGACCATCACTGCAGGTTATGGTTCATACACGACCAGTACATGGATAGAATGTATGTCCTATCGGAAACCTGTTTTCTTGTCCTACTTCCGACCACCAGCTAAACCTCACCCACAGTTACGCCTTTGGATTCAACAAACTTGACGAGCCTGAACGCTTCAATCTGCTTCTCGAGGCACGCGAGCAGTTGTTGTCATTCTACCGTCAACTGGACCCCCGTATTCAACTTCAGAAAGACACCAGTTCCCCCCAGGTCATCTTCCTGCACATGTCGTACAACATGTCTCAGCTCTTGATTCACCGGCCATACGTGAAGGAGCCAGTCGACAGCGCAGCCCATCGGTTGTCGCTGAGGACCATGTCCATCGCAGCAGGCGCCATGGTTCGCCTTCTGCGTAGGTACGAGAAGATGGGCTCATACGACAAGGTACCGCCCTTTGTTGTCCACAACGTGCTCTCAGCGGCAGTCACACTTTTGTTGATGGCTACCGCCAAGCAATCAAGCTTGCGGAGCCGATCAATCAGCCGTTTCCGTGTCTGTGTCAGCGCCCTCGAGGCCATCGGATGCAGATGGTCAAAGGCGAGACAGGCCATCCTCATTCTGCGTCAGCTGGCCCAGCGCTGGCGCGTATCCATCGCTCTGCCCATGCACCAAAGCTTCCCTCTCGCATCACAACCAGGCCCGGAGCCTCTTGTGCTGACTGCTGAAGATGAGCCGACAGATACCACGTACACATACACAAGCCCCGAAAACAATACAAGTCCGGCGGCGGAACCGCTAACGGCCGAGCAGTGGGATGCCATGGAGGCCGCCTCGGCTTGGAAGACGATTGATCATGTGGATTTTATTGACTATGGTCAAATGGACCTCTGGACTTTACAATATGCTCGAAGCGAAAGTGCAGTTAATGAGGAAGAGGCCGGGTAATCCATTCGCAGCAACGACACTTCTTTGAACGACAGGGAAGGTTCTCGTCCACTTTCAGGCATTAGGTGATAGTAAGCAAAACGAATAATTTAGAACAAAGGAATACTTTTGTATATTTGAAGCCGTGAAATCACACATAGCACGACCAGATGTGAACTGCAGGGTCTAGCAAGATGATGGGATTTTATTACCCTGGACGCTAACTGTTTGCCATGTCGAAATACGTCTCAGCGCACATCATGGGGTTGCATCTCAAATCTTGACAGAAGCTCGGAATTGCTTCCCAAAAATATACAGCGGGATTGTTGTCAGAATGATGCCAGACGTAAGTGCGCCCCATGTGAAAAAGAAAACCGTGGCACCATGCTCAGCATAGTAATCATTCAACATAAAAGTGAGACCAAAAGCAAAGGCGCTCTTGACAAGCTAAATAGAGACCTGGTCAGTTGCGGGTATGCAAAAAGAGTTTGAGGAGAAATTACTTACCATGGTCATGCCGAAGGCATCCGCAGCCCTATGCTGGCAAACATCGTTTGAGTACGCAACAATGCCAGTACAGCCTACGCCAACACCAAAGTTCAGGAACCCCAGAAAGACGGCACAGACCCAGATAGATAAGCCACTTGTGATGGCCATGCCCAGGCCGAACGAGCCAATGATAATAGTGATCAGGGTAGGTACGAACACTACCAGCCGGAACTCAGGCTCGTAGACACCGCCATTTCGTTTGGCCATGATTTGTGCCACCCAATCGCACATCCAACCACCCAGAATGGTCCCGATAGCAGATCCAACCAGAGGGGCAATGCCGATGAGGAGACCTACGGATGTTGGGGACAGATTATAGGGGGGAGCCCTAAAGATCTGGTCGGCCACGGCACCCTGGATAATGACCCAGCTGTAGGTGACAGACCACATTGCACACGCCCAGACGATAGCCGGGTGCCGAGGAAGACCCAGTGGACGGAGAAGAACGGGGATGAGCTGAGTAACGGGCTGCATCTGAACATTCTGCAGCCCCAGGGTTTGCTTCCACA
This sequence comes from Fusarium sp. MBC 441, assembly GCA_030779165.1. Lineage (NCBI taxonomy): Eukaryota > Fungi > Ascomycota > Sordariomycetes > Hypocreales > Nectriaceae > Fusarium > Fusarium sp. MBC 441. The sequence goes on from JAPFTC010000277.1 coordinate 53,380, forward strand.
GTGCCGGCTTATCAGGGGGGCCAACGGAACTAACATCTCTGACAGAGTCCAGCGTCCCAGGCGCTGGACTATCCGGCCTCTTTGCTTCAAGATGGTCCGACACAAAGATAGAACCCTCGACACCGGTAACAACCGAGTCACGGTTGAACAATGTCTCAGGCATAAGAAAGAAGCTGAAGACAAAGGCAAGGGCGAACGAGATCGCAAGCAGACGGAAGCTCCACTGCCAGGAGAGGCCGGTGATGACGTAGCCACTGATGACTGGGGCTGCGTTGACCGAAACGATGACTGCAAAGTTCCAGAATCCAGCACGACTACCACGTTGGTGAATGAAGAAGACGTCGTTGATGGATGCTGTGCCGGCGACAGAGAAGAAGGCGCCCATCCCGAGCCCCTGGAAAATACGGGCACCCAGGAGGCTCTTGTAGGACTTGGCACTGCCAGCCCAAACGCAACCAAAGACCATAACGAGCGTTGTGAACAGAAAAACGAGCCGCCGACCCCAAAGTGTGGTTAGAGGGCCGCAGACGTAGGCGCTAACCCCTAGAGCCATGACCAGAGATCCATTGAGGAGCGTCACCTGGGTCAGGTTGATCTGAAAGGCGGCGGCGACGATAGAGAAGCCTGGGACCAGGACAGGACCGACGATACCAGTCACACAGGCCCCATAGATGAGAGCGGCAAAGTACAGCTCTTTGCGGATCCGTGACATGTTCAGGGGATCAGCTGGCGAAGCAGACGGCTGTGGCACGAAGACTATCTCGGCATCTTGCGCGCCGACAGACACATCTTCGAGGAGCGCTGTGCCAGGGGGTGAGGGCTGGTTCGCCGTGACCTCGAGAATGCCAAATGCCATCGTTCTTTATTCCTGTAATAGAAAGGGATAAGAGATTAGAGGTGGAAAGGATAGGATAGGATATGATTCGGCCAAGAATCTCGGCATGATGCTCAGTCCATTTTATATTCCCTACTTTATTAATCAACTCAATATGTACTACCCAATACCAAAGGGCCAGTGTAGGCAGTAGATAACTAAGCACGGGTTAGTCGACGCTTTTTGAGAGCGACTAGAGAGATAGGCGATAGCGGCACTGATCTTGCCGCCGTGATAGGTACAGAAGCTCCAATCAGAGTCGTTCCTGGGAGATAAAGGCCCGCAATCTTTCGCTCGCGGCGGGAGTGGAGTTCCCGCCATGATAAAGTTGGGATTACAGTGTAGATAGGCATGGGTTTGTGGGCAAGGCAGTGACCTATCGATCTATAATCTTGGAATTTATAGATTGCAAAAAGGGGCAAATAGGGCATATCATAAACGATTACGTACTTAGGTTGCGAAGAGCATCTAGCCTGGAGTTTCTCATAAAGGCTCGACATTCCCTCTCGTTCGCCTGGCACCACGTTCCTCATCATCACCGACTTGAGAGCCGCCGCCCTTCATGACGCAATTCAAGCAGAAGCATGTTCGCGCCGCCGTCACGCAGGCAGAGCCGATCTGGCTTGATCTTGCCGGTACCGTCCAGAAGACATGCGATCTGATCACCGAAGCAGCATCAACGGGCGCCGAAATCATAAGCTTCCCTGAGTGTTGGCTCTCAGGATATCCGGCTTGGATCTGGTAAGACATCAATTCATCCGTCAAACTCTGTACGGAAGGTAGAAATGTATCGCTGTCTAACGCTCAATTGCGGTGACAGGGACCGTCCGGTGGACCCAGAGTTGGCTGCCCGTTATATCCGCAACTCTCTCGTTGTCGAGTCGGCTGAAATGGAACGCATCAGGGCGTGCGCGGCAGCAAACAAGATTATTGTAGCTCTGGGCTTCTCGGAGAGTCGTCACGGCTCGCTCTATATTTCGCAGGCCATCATTGGGGCTGACGGACAGATCTTGACGCTTCGGAGCAAGATCAAGGCTACCCACATGGAGAGGACAATTTTTGGCGACGCTACCGCCGAATGTCTCGACAGTGTCGTGGATACGCCTCTTGGCCGTATAGGTGCTCTATCCTGCTGGGAACACGTCCAACCGCTTCTTAAGTACCACACCTACTCGCAGCGCGAGCAAATACATGTCGCCGCCTGGCCACCCGTATTCGACCACGATGGCAAGTCGCTGTGGTCCATGTCACGCGAGGGTACTGAAGCAATCGCTCGCAACTATGCTATCGAGTCGCAGTCGTTTGTGCTACACACGACGGCCGTCATCAGCGAGTCTGGCATCGACCAAATGAACACACACAATGGCTTGGTCATGAACTCGCCCGGAGGAGGATACTCGGCCGTTTTTGGCCCTGACGGTCGGAAGCTGTCAACCAATATTCCATCCGACAAGGAAGGCATCATCTATGTTGATTTGGACATTGACGACATCCTACATTCAAAGGCCTTCTTAGATGTGGTTGGCCACTATAGCAGACCTGACCTGCTTTGGCTCGGCGTGGACACAGCAGTGAAGGCTCATGTGAAGTTATAAAAAGAGCCTGACACTCGCTAACGGCCTTTGGGCAAAGATCAAGCTTACTCGAGCGGCTGAGCGGCTGAGGTTCTATTATTAAAGGAGAAGGAAGGAGGTTCAAACAACACATTAGTAGTCCACATAGGGTCAGGGTTAGCATCTGTGTGTAGTAGTGGCTGCGGGTCTTAGGAACGTTTTTCTTTCTTTGAAAAATTAACTTTAAGACCTTTTAGAAGTATTTGCTTAATAATACATAGGGTATTCTAACTAAACATATGCCTCTAGGTCCGTCTTTGCCTTGAGGTCCCAATAGTTCCTCTCTTCACCATAGGCACTCATGGAGCGGGTAACGCTAGGAAAGAAAAAGAATTTGCATGCTCCAGAAAGTATAGAGGGCGGGATGAGAGAAAGTATTCAAGCAGGTTAGCAGCTATAAAAACACAAAGACCTGGAGGATCATCATGGGAGATATAGTTTTTCGAAACTGCCCTAAATCGCCCGAATATATAGGCAGAATTGCCGTAGCTCGCATGCCGTTGAAGTGCTTCTACTGACTCATCTCATGTGAGGACAGCTAGTAGTAAGACCTAGTGACAGAGCACCTAGGGGTTGTCCGTGTTGTTTTGTAGGATACCAATTGCCACCATATTAATATAGGGTATGTAGGATGTAGAAGTTGGTGTTTGTACTAAATGGCCTGCTAAGCATAGTCGTAATATATAAGAATACCCTACGCATAGGCAATGAGATACTTTTTAACTTGTGCAATGCCAAGTTGTCTTGGCTCGGGCAATGGCTGTCACTCTGATACCGTCGTTCGCCGCCACCCCTGAGACAATTTTTCTCGAAGAAATAAGCGGGTCGAACTACCACGTCAGAAAAGTCTGGAAGCAGAAGTGGCTGCGGAGCTGATGACGCAGGCAAGAAGAGGCAAGAGCATAACGTTGGGCGAGAAAATGCTATGTCATGGGGGTTAATCATGGAACAGTTTTGTTGTCTGATCATCATTCATCTATCATTGCAGCTCCCTAGAAATTGCTTTGTGAATTGAGTATCAGATTGTGCGTTCCTTGCCGCCCAAAATCTCTACCTTGCCGCTGGTTCCACATCATGCCATCGTTCAAGAGAATAAACACTCATGAGATGCCCAACACGGGGCCTGTCAATTTTCCCCATGGGCCCTTTGATCTCAAGCTTTCCGCTAAGGAAACATGTGATGAATTTTTGTTATTCATCCTTTCACGGGCTCTCTTACGTATAACCCCAAATGGTTTCTCCGTTTGTACCCACTCTCGTTAAGAAGTGTCCGCGTTGATCTGTGCATGGGCCATGATTCCACCAGGACTTCAAAAATCAAGACCCGGCTGGAGATGGTGGTGATAACTGGCCCGCCTTTCTCGGGCCGAACTCTTCTCAAAGTGGAGAAGGTGTCGGGGTGAGCGAATAACTGAGGGGTTCAGTTGGAGTAATCCAGGGGTAGAGAGTCAGTTACTCCGCACCAAGCCATATTGGGGGAAATCGCCAATGTCGGAGGGAATCACCTTGACAGTGGAGGTCATGTATTGGCCACCGTTTCAGCAGCAGAAGGCCTGTGCCTGGCCCGCAACGTCCGGTCCCGATAATCTCAAGTAATGAGGTGGCAAGGGCGACAATAGCCGCGAGTCTCTCTTGGATGAGCCGTTTTGGGGGAGCCGCTAGACCAAAAGAACCCAGGCTGCGCTACTTAAAAGTGGTCAAGTCTCGACAGTCGAGCAAAAAAACTCTTCACTCGTCTGAACACTACCGGCTTCCAGCGGCTCAGTCTTGGAAACTTCTCCATCCGATGGGGCTCTGCCATGTCAATGAATCAATAGACCGTGCCATGCTCTGTTCAACACTCCGCCTAGGCCGTTATGCTGCGAGATATGGGATAATGGCTTCTCAGGCTATCCCTGTCTCCTAGGAAAACCCCCCATGGGGCCACGAACTCCGAACCACATCAACATGGATTGGCAGGTAGCAGTCGGGTTCTAGAAGGAAGGTGAACACTGTGGTGTACGCGATGCGAGTCAGGCAGGGGCAAGATATCAAAATCTCCACGAGATTACAACTCTGTTACTCGCCGAAACGTATTGTGGTGGATCTACCCCAGGCCGAGAAGGAGACGTTTATATAGTCGCCAAGAACGCCAGTCCTCTTCCCCAGACTCCCCCATCTATCCAGCGATCACCCCAACACTCGCTCTCTCTCACTTATCAACGACCATCCGCGATGAGCCACTACGACTCCGAGAATCAGGTCCCCGTGGCTCCCACCAAAGCGCACCATGTCGAGGACGAGCCAGGCGTAACCAACGATGCCGTTTTTGGTACTATTCACCAAGACGGCCCCAACTACCGCAACGTATGAATCATTTTCTTCTCCGAGATGGCGAACAAAGACTGACATGTCACTTAGGTAGGATGGCTTGGAACGTCGGTCCTCATGATGAAGTCCCAAATCGGCTTAGGTGTCTTGTCCATCCCAGCCTCCTTCGATGTCCTTGGCTTGATTCCTGGTGTTGTCTGCCTGCTGGTAATTGCAGTCCTCACCACGTGGTCCGACTACATCGTCGGAAAGTTCAAGCTTCGCCACCCTGAGGTGTATGGCATCGACGACGCAGCTGGACTCATGTTTGGTCGAGTCGGCAAGGAGGTCTATGGAATCTCATACGCTCTCTACACCATCTGTATCGCCGGTTCTGGCATGCTTGGCATCTCAATCGCCCTCAACACACTCTCCACCCACGCAACCTGCACTGCTGTCTATGTCGCCGTGGCCTGTATCGTCGCCTTCATCACCGCGAGCGTGCGTACGCTCGACCGTGTCAGCTGGCTTGCATGGATCGGCCTGGTGACTCTTGTCTCAGCCAGTTAGTAATCTCATATTTACGTCTCTCGTGAGATATGTCTAACAACGTCTGCAGTCTTTGTTGTGACCGTCGCTGTCGGCGTCCAGGACCGCCCTGACGCGGCGCCCCAGGTGGGCGAGTGGAAGTCCGACTATAAGCTGGTCAACAGCCCTCCCTTTGCGGATGCCATCTCGGCCATCTCGGCCTTTGTCTTCGCCTACGCCGGCACACCCGTCTTCTTCCCGATCGCGGCCGAGATGCGCGAACCTCGTCACTACAAGAAGGCGTTGCTCCTTTGCCAGGCCGTCGTTACTGTCACGTATATTGTTGTTGGAATTGTTGTCTACTACTATTGCGGCACGTATGTTGCATCTCCAGCCTTGGGATCTGCTGGCAAAACTATCAAGAAGATCAGCTACGGACTGGCTCTTCCTGGTTTGATCGTCAGCGCGTGTCTCTACACTCATGTGAGTATGATCCATACCGATCAAATTGGGACGGGTTGCCAGCACTAGGCCAAAAGGCATAAACTAACCAGTGGAAACAGGTCCCCGCCAAGTATGCCTTCATCCGCTTCCTACGAGGCTCTAAGCATCTCACCGCCAACACCTTTACCCACTGGTCTACTTGGCTCGGCTGCACCTTTGCCATGGCCGTCATCGCGTACATCATAGCCAGCGGTATTCCCGTCTTTGGCGGCCTCGTATCTCTTGTCGGTGCGCTCTTGGGAACCTTCCAGTGCCTACAGCCCATGGGCTGTATGTGGTTGTTTGATAACTGGCATAAGGGCAAGAATAAGGAGCAGCGAACTATCAAGTGGACTCTTATGGCAATTTGGAGTGTGTTTATCATTGTGATCGGTACGTTCTTGATGATTGGAGGCACTTATGGCTCCATCGTTGGTATCATCAACTCTTATAACAAGAGCGGCGGCTCTGCTGCTTGGTCTTGCGCTGATAACTCGAACTCGACTTGACCTGGGTCATGGAGCCCGAAAATGGCAGTGCGTTTAGATAGACATATGAGGTGCAGGTTATGAGTGTTTCAACAATGGATTCTGATGGTTACCAACATATTGGCAAGTGTTTCCATGGCATTGAAGCTATGGCATCTGTCTGGGTTACCCCATGGGGTTCTTCAGCTGGCGAGATGTATAGAGAGACGACAGATACCCCTCGTCCTGGAAACTATCCATCTCACTTGGTTCTTCAACAGGATACGCCGATCTCACCACCTCTCCTGGCCATTCTCGACTTCCACAATGACTTCGGATATTGAAATCAAGATGCAGAATCATGGGGAAGGTGAAGAAGGTGTAAACGCCAACAGGGTAAAGGATGAACATGACATCCAGCCCGCCATGGACGATCACTCGCACAGTGTTTCACGCCGAATCGTGCGAAAGCTAGGCATGAAGGTGATGCCCATATCATTGGCATTGTACCTTTTAAACTTGTGGATTCTATTGAGGCTTTCTTGAAGTCTTTGCTCGCCTTTCCCGCCAGGCACCGCACCTGGGAATAATAGCCTACCAGGTTATACTACTCAATTGTTCGCCTCTTCCTCGTCTTGATCACACCACGGCCGGCCAGGCAGACGCACAGCACTCATTACAATTCCCGGGCTATCAGGACTCAATCCGAGATGTGTCTCGAGACCAAGGCGCCAGACGCCAGGGTAGAATATCCGTGACTGAAACATGTACATGGATCCAATGAGATGAAACTTGTCTACCTCCAGTCCCGTGGCGCCTGGAATCTCGTGACGAACAAAGTCGTACCATTTGTGCTCAACAAGCCGCTGGATAACTGCCGGATGCTGATTTGGTTGCAGGGTGTCCGAGTCAGCAAGTCGTTCAAGCCGGGCAAGCCATTCCTCTTGGGTGAGATTACGACCAAGTTCGACGCCTTCTCCAGACCCATCGCGGCAAGGCTTGTATACAAAGCCATCCTTGACGGTCGAATCAGCAGCCGACTTCTGCCGCAATGCCTGGAGTTCCGCAGAGCCAGGAATAAGTGTCTCGACAATACCCTCTGCCACAATGTCGGCCTCATCAGCCGTCAGCACACCCCGAGCCACCATACCCGGAAGCTCTTGTGGTAAGATTCCCAGAAGTCGCTTATCGTGCACCAGTAGAATGGTCCGAAGGTCGTTGAGGGGGGTAAGCGCCAAGTGGCGAGCCACGGCCGGATCCAGGCTAGCCCACTCATCCTGCATCATCTCTGCGAACCACTGCGGTATCAACACGTTGGAAGATCGATCCCAGAGAGCGTGTCCTGTGACAGAAGAGTCATCCGGGCGCATCTCCAGATCGGCTGGGCGAACAATGCGTGTTGGTTGATTTGTGGTCACAGTCCAGGCAGGTAGGAAAACGGCAGAGTCGACGCCCGGCCACTTGTCGCGTATGCAAAAGAGTGGTTTAGTCTTATCGAAAAAGTCCATCAGACGCTTGCGTGATTCCTAGAGTATTCCAGACATGTCAATAGCTATACTTCCATTTGAGGGCGTAGAAACAGGAGTTACCTCTAAGCTGCTTATGGACTGAAAGTCGGTATTTCTAGCCCCAAATCGGGAGATGCCGCTCGCATGGTGACCAACAGCTAGAATGCCATTGAGTGGTAGTCTCCCATTGATTTCGCAGACTTGAGGTGCCTCATCACTCAGACCGTCTGAGCTGCGTCCAAAAAGGATATCAGTGCGCCAGCAACCGGCGTGTTGAGAGTACTCGGGCACTTTTCCACTGTTGGCAACCCATCGTAGCAACAACTCCTCATCTGGATCTAATGGCATCCGTTCTGGTAGGTTCGCCGTCTGATCTGTGAACCATCGATTAACGAGGTCAATCACGGCGCGGCCGAGCAAGACGTGCAGTCGTTTCAGTTGTAAGAGCTTAGGATCCGATATCGCAATTGCGTGTGGTGACAGGCGGACAAACAAGCCATTCGCCATCCTAGCACCCCGTGCGTCAATATCGATCTGCTCTCGCAGCATTGCGAGTTCTCTTGCTCGCCGAGAGAGACCGCTGCGGTGTGCAGGAACAATGAGGTTCTCCTCGGTGCTGCGAGATACTGAAATCTGCAGGAGCGCCGGCAGATCCACAGACATGGCTGGCATGATAGCTAACGGGGTTCGTGAAAGTTAGGTATGGTTTATTAGTTGCATAGAAAAAACAAAAGTTTTTTGATGTAGTGAAATTTTTGAGGATCTCAACCAAAGTAACTATCCGGCCTGGAGGTGTGATATAAAATGCGCCTTCGGATGTAACCAGCATAAAAGATAACATTACCACGTGAAACTAAGACGGAAAGAATGCGTCAGCAGTGACATGTTAGTGGCTTTTGTCCCTAGATGGCCATATGAATATCCCTGCGCGAAGGAGCTAGTGGATCCTGCTGGTGAGATTGTGTCAGCTGGCAGAAAATAAGCACTGCTTGGCTTTGAGGGGTCCAACGGTGGCTTAATTGGCTGCTACCTTATTTGTACACATCGGATGATAACACAAATTTACACAACGCACCCTATGCCTATTCTCCTGTCATGCATGCTGATGCACATATGGAATTGAGAGAGGGTGTACTGCTTGGCTTATCTAGCTGTGCGTTTGATATACTTGCCTTTTCCGAACCTTCCTAAACCGCCATAGCGCGTCTTTCGGTCCAGACCATATTCTCTTCGTTGTACGACGCTCCCGACCAGCACAGCCCAGCCTTTGAGCAATCCATTGAGTCTTCACGAGATTTAGATATAAATATTTCTCTTCACATCCAATTGGCTGGCTGCATACCTCGCTAAGCCCGCAGCCAAGAGTGTCTGTACTTGGGTACGGCTAGTGTTGAAACTATGATAGCATCTGAGAAAGACGTGCAGTTCAACAGAAAACCTGGCACATCGAGCAATATCTACATTCTATAGTATACTCGGGGCGTCGACGTGGATGACCCACCGGACGTGCGGATGGTCGAAGCTGGGGCCTAGCTCGGTAGTACTGAGTCATTGCTCGATGACCGCCCTCCCCTCCTTCTCCGTACCGGAGTCAGCCGTATATGACGGGACGCCTTGGATGAGTCAGACACAAGTGGTGAGCTTCTCCTGTGGATGAAGGGCATAGGATCCTGGCCAAAGGTGGACGACGTCCAGCTGATTTGCACTGGTTGGCTTGAACTAAAGTTCATACGAGATATCCCCTCGTTGATATGTGAGGAGGACTAGGAAAAGATGTCCCTCTAAGTGAATTTTCGAAGCTAAATGAGAAGGCATGGTTTGATGAGAAAGCTACACTGTTATTAAGAAAGGCTTTGAGGGAGGCAGCAATCAAGGTCATTCCTTGGGCTATTGGAATTGCTGCGGCCTGGTGGGCGTGGTCTCAGTGGATAGTATAAAGAAGGTAGACTGGTGGTGAAGGCTACGAACTTCCAAAATACTAAAATTTGTTGTACTTGAGTCACAAGGTCTCTGGCTAGTTCCAATTATGCTTCGTCACTGGACTTAGAGCGCGAATCTGACAACCATGTTATGAAAACACTCGTGACACTATCAACGTTAATCCCTCGCCTCGCTCGTATCTGCACCGCCTGTTTCATGCTTGCTTCCAACCTGGTGCTCCGTGGGCTTGTAGCTCTTTTTCAGTCCACTCCCACAGCTTTGCTGACAGTTCGTCATCTCGAGCTAATTTGCTTTCTTTCCCCTCCTTGCCAATTGGCTCATAGTAATGCCCATTCTTCACATCCTTGCTGAAGCTACACCACAGCTGAGTTTTGCAGCCCTCCTCGTTGGTAACCCCGGTCAAAGCAACCGCAGGCTTAACCAAGACGTTGAAAATCAGCCAGTTGACGTCTTTGTTGCCACCCCAAACGCCCGACTTGACTGTGCCAGGGTGTAATGAGGTCGATGTGATCTGAGGGAACCGCTTGGCGAGTTCGTAGGCAAAGAGGGCCTTGGCGAGCATGGCTTGGCCGTATAGTTCGTGTCCTCCATGGTTCCCCATATCCGATTTCAGTTCGTCAAAGATGATGCCGGAGCTGGGTGCAAAAGGCTTGTGTCCAACGGACGACATGGACACAATCCTTACATCGGCTCCAGGCATAGCGGCGGTGGCGAGCAGTTTCGGCATCAAGAGTTGGGTGAATAGGACATGTCCTAAGTAATTCGTCCCGAATTGTATCTCGTAACCCTCTGCAGTGGTTGCGGGAGGGATCATGGCGATGCCAGCGTTGAGCTGGAGGATATCTAGTCTCTCGACTTCCTTGTTGACTCGCTCAGCCGCAGCCTTGATAGAAGGGAATGATGAAACGTCCAAGTCCAGAATGTCGATATTTGCCTTTTCTGCGGCTGGCGATGAAGCCTGGATTTCCAAGCGGGCAGCTTCGGCTTTGGAGCGAGAGCGTGCTGCTAGATAGATCTTGGCAGGGTTGTGCTTTGCGAGAGCCTTGAGTGTCGCCAATCCTAGACCGGTATTGCTACCTGTAACGAGGCAAACTTTGCCGCTGAGGTCTGGAATGTCAACATCAGGGTCGAAGGAAGCCGAGCCGAACCAACAGTGGTGTTTCTCCATGACTGTAGAAGGATGACTATTACAAGATCAAGATGATAAGTTCTCGCTAGGTTGAGTTCTAATGACATTTAGACGGGATTTTCAGATCCCTTTATACTTGGAAATCTAAAGACTGATCCGAAGCCACTGCATGCGTGGCAAAAACAAGCGAAACCCTCCTAACTATTCAGACTCTGTGCACGTGCCCCTTAGCAATGACCTCTTTCCATATTTACCGGATAGCCAAGGAGCCGCGTCAGAAGTACCTTCGAGTCGGAAGTCTCGTGTTACGGTAGTGATTGAGGAAGATGGTGTTGAGCGACTTCCGGCACCCCAATCTTACCCACATGCGGTTCGTTTAGCAGCGGTGATCAATTCCGATTCTTACGAAATCATGGCAAATAGTAAGACTAGTTTATGGTTTTAAGTAACAAAGTAACAGTTTGCTCACGTTGCTTTAGTTTGGCCTGCTACACTGAGGGCGTTCTCACTCGCCGGATTTGGGCTTCCCTGTGACATCAGATCAACACAGTGGCGGGATTGGCTTCTGACAGACCCTGCGTATGTTTGCTCCATGGTTGCCGTATGCGCAGCTGTTCGAGACTTTCTTCTAAAACGAGAGAAATCAACAAGCACATCACTGTACCTCAGGAAGGCTATTTCCCAGCTAAACCAGACCCTCTCGATTCAAAGCCGCGCGCTTGTTGACCCAACTGTCGCCACTGTCTTTGCTCTAGGTGTCGCGTCCGCTATCGGGAACGATCAGGCAGGCATGTTGGCCCATGCAGCCGGCCTGAAAGAGATGATTCGCCTCCGTGGTGGTATGGACAGCTTCCGTGGTAATCCACAACTGCCAGTTGTGCTTTCGCGGTGAGTATTTCTTGATCTGAACTTGCGATATATTGACTCACTTGATTCAGGGTTGATCTGTGCTTGACGTTGAGTACCGGGCAGAAACCCATGTTTCCTCAAGCCGATCCTGTCTCAACTGCTCGTTCCTTGATTAGTCCTGCCTACAGCTTGGGCTATCTACCCCTACCTCCAGTCAGAGGACAGATGCTCGATATTTTTCAGGACTCGAGGCTGGTATCGATATTTCTCAATCTACAGTTCCTTGTCCACCGGCTAAACCATGCAACATCTTCAGCCCCTCATAGTATGCTGGAGTCTGAATTACATGCAGGGATATGGACGGCACAGTATCAACTTCTGGAGCTTCAAGGTGCTATTGAAGATCTCCTCGGAGAGTGTTTTCGTATGACAATGTTGGCGTTTCTAACGACGACCTTTAACGTAATGGGTATCAGAATCAAGTACAAGCATTCCAGCGATCAGCTGCGGAACCTGTGCTGCGCAGTCGAGCCATCGACGGAACAACTCGGCCACGCCATGTTTTGGATATTGATGATTGGGGGCCTGGCATTTTTCGACCACGATGAGACCTGGCTGCGCGACAAATGGAAATGGGAGGTGCTACCACTGACTCGAGGTTTGGAATGGGAGGAGGCGAGAGAGCTGTTACAAGAGTTTATTTGGATTAATTACTGTAATGACGCCGTTGGCCGGCTCTTTTTTGAAGAGATAAACAAGGCGTAGACTAGTACTATCAAGACCTTGCCCTCATATATTTATTCCTAGTACCGCTTAGAAACATCCACAAACTTCCTAGCAGGGACCTTGGCCTCGAAGAGCTGATTCAGCGTTTCTTGGGTTATCCCTTTGAGTTCAGGAAGCCTAAAATAGGTCCAAACTATCATACACATGGTCAGGCCCCAGGGCAGGAACGCCGCCTTGCCCTTCAAATCAAGCTCGGTGGGGTTGAGCATGTATGGCGACGCTATAGTATTGACGATGGACAGGAAGTAGTAGGTGTTTCGGGCGAGAGCGATGGTCTTTGTTCGAAGGTTGGCAGCTCCGACGTTGGCTGCGATGCCATATGGGATTGGTCCGATGCTTATGCCTAGCAGAATCTATGTCAGATCATCTGGTCTACCAATTCACGGCGGATTAGGGTTTGTGATCATGCTCTTACCATAGATGAAGAACCAAATCAGTAACAACGAACACTGGGCCCATCTGACTGCAGCTCCTCTAGAAGTTTCTGTCGCGAAATCTAGAAAGGCAACCAGTCCCATGACTGGAATCATGGCACAGAGGCCTCCAAGGTAAATGGTCCTCCATCCATACTTGGTCATGACGAACCACGAAGAGACTGTTCCCACAAAGGCCAAGCCGGCGTTACCTAGTCAGCTCTTTGGTTAGCTATTTAAAGCATGTTAACAGAACAGGGGCCGAAGATGCTAACCAATCGATAGGTAGAACGAATCTGCTGTTGCAAGACCGGCTAGGGTGAAGAAATAGGTGATATAGTTTTGGATGATCAGTCCTAAACTCGTCAGCCACATACTCTATCTTGGGGTTTCTCAGCACAAACCTGGCAGAATCTGGCAGCCCCAGCTTACCATGGCGATTTCCGTGCGGCGAAGGTTGCTCCCCTTGAAACAGTCCCAGTATGATCCCTCAATTTGTTGACCGCGCTCGCCCTCGACAGTGCGAGTGATCATGGCAAGTGTGTCCTTGGGGTCGATGACATCGAGAGGCGCCGACACCAGCCTGCAAATGGACCGTTCCGCCTCCTCAAAACGCCCCTTGCGGACCAGCCACCACGGAGACTCCGGGGCAAAGTAGGTTATAAGAGCCATAGGAACTGGCCACGCCCATTGGAGCGCATATGGGATCTTATAGGCCCATTTGCTGTTGAGCGACAAGGTACCGGACAGAACGCCGAAGCAGATCAGCTTTCCCATTACCCAGCACAAGTTCACGTAGACGGTCAAATATCCCTTGAGCCTGAGAGGAGCGACATCGGCAGCGTAGGTGGGACTGGCGGCGGCAAAGATTCCGCACGGGATCGACCTGTTCAAGTCAACAGTCAGCACATGAAGCAGACGGCTCAGGGGGATAACCAGGAGAGCTTACAGGAGGAAACCCCCAACCAAAACTGTGACGATATTTTCGGCAAAAAAGAGAATGAAAACAAATCCCAGTAAAGCGGCGTGACTCGCGATCATCAACTTCCGCAACCCCCATTTATCTGCGAAGTAGCCGTTGCTGAAGACGCCAATGATAAGCCCGCAGAGACCGGCCATGGAGACACCGACTTGCCACCGTGCAGGGATGGAGTAGTTGCCGTCAGGGAGCTGTTCGCCGAACTGCTTCTGGAATTGGGGCTGAGCGTAGAACGAGTTGGCCAAGAGCACCATGTATGAGTCCATGATGGTCGCGCTTGTGACACCGACAGACCATGAAACGGCCTTCCAGTAGTAGCGAAAGGCGTCTCGGACGCTCAGGCTCGTTTCGACACGGTTAGCCTGGTCAGCGGCATCATCAAGGCGATGCGCAGCCTTTTCGGATGCCTTGTCCTGACCGCCCATCTCGACATGGGTGTTCGAGATTGACTTTTCGTCCATGGTGGAAGGTGGAAGGTTGGTATCGTGTGCGTGGCCTTGGTGAGAAAAGGGGACTTGAGATGCCACTTCTGCTTTGAGACGTATGAAAACTGGGACGAAGAAACAATGACCTGGTGGTGTATTATATCACTGTTGGACTGGCTAAGTGCCTTGGCAGGTGACGCAGTTCCGAGGGTAGAGCGATGCGATGCCCCAAGGTAATCCGATGATAGGACACCCCGCAATTCAAGCCGGGTGTGTGGGGTTGTTCTGAACGGGCCTTCGTTTGCTCGCCAGAGTAGTAGAGTTCCAGTCCCCGTGTTACGGTTAACCCCATGGGGGATCTACTGTAACTAAGGTTGTTTGCCATGGCTGGGGTTGAACATGGATAGCCGAGCTGTTCATCCAGGATTGGTCGTGACGATCAGGGCCCGTCGGGAAGTCATGTGGCCGGCCATATGGATACCACTAGCAAAACATCGTTCGCCGATTCCCGACTACCGGCCTGACCAACCACTAACTAGCGGAAGTCTACGTAGTATGGATGGCCGACTGCCGGACGCGACCCAACAAAGTAGACAAAGGGGTGGCCGTCGGGAAACGATGTCGTAACTTCATTGGGTCAAAAGAACATTGTCTGTTCGATTCTTTGACAAGATTGAACCTTGAGGACATGGATCAGGTGGGGTGGCTTTGGATGGCCGACTGCTGGACATAAAGTAGGTTTCGGAGTCGGGTCGGTCGACCAAACAGGTGGGCACATTATTGAGCCGAGAGGGTCCCATCATATTCTTTCACGGGATTGAATTGTTCTACAGAGCAACGGCCGTGATGTTGTGGTTTGTTGATAATGTATTCTTTGTTGTAGTTGAAGCGCGACCCTGGAGGGGATAACCGCACCAGAAGATAGTCCTACCCTACGGTATTTTACAGCATTGGGTTTAATGCTGCTATGTGTTATCAAGTGTGTTCTTTTAACTTGTCCGCGACCGACCTCGTGTCACTGAAGAAGCATTAATGGTTCTACGCAGTAGCGGCCGCATTAATAAAAGCGCAACTTCTATTCACTATGCTCATTCTAGTCTATTAATTATGGTTGTTGACCAGCTGCGACTTCTGAACAAAGTCGCCTAGCCGGGTATGAATCGGCTCATCTCCAATCTCAAGCATCTTTGCCTCCAGCATCTTAGTCATCTTCTGCACGACAGACTGGTATTTCGGGTCGTTGTAGCAGTTGAACAGTTCCAGCGGGTCCTCCTCGCAGTCAAAAAGCTCCCACTCCTTCTCTTCGCCTCCGGGGCGAGCACCCTCCATTCCTAGATCTTCGTTATACCAGTAGATTAGCTTATAGCGTTGGTCGCGTACCCCGTAGTGAGCATAGGCTTCGTGAATGATATCCCTATGCATCCAGTACCTATGGTAGGCAACTTGCTGCCAGCTCTCTGGTTTCTGCCCTTGTAGAAGTGGCTTAAATGATACGCCTTGCATATAGGATGGGATGCGGATACCGGCGAGCTCGAGGAATGTCGGGGCAAAGTCGACGTTGCAAATAATGTCCTTGCATACTGACGCCTTCTCGATCATACGAGGGAGACGGGCCATAAATGGCATCTGAAAACTCTCCTCATACATAAACCGCTTGTCGAACCATCCATGCTCGCCTAGGAAGAAGCCCTGGTCCGAGCTATAGACGACTAGGGTATTATCCGCAAGACCGTTGGCATCGAGCCAATCCAGCATACGTCCAACGTTGTCATCGATGCTTTGAATAGTGCGAAGGTAGCGTTGCATATACCTCTGGAACTTGAACTCAATGAGCTCCTCCCTGGTCTTGAAGGTAAAAACCTGGCCGGATTCTTTGCAAATAAGTCTCATCTTTGTGACATCTTCTGGTGTCGGAATCTTGCGGTCATTCCACCACCACAAATCAATCATCTTTTGGCCGACCACGTCCGCCGGACCTTCAGGCTGAACAATGCCGAGGTCTGTGTATGTGATATCGTCCGCAATTCGCATCTTGGCAACCTTGGCTGCCTTGGCTCGGTTTTTGTAGTCGTCATTGAAGGTATCGGGAAGACGGATAGGCTCCTTGTAAAGGTCCTTGTGTTTCGGGTCGTACTCCCAGCTCCTATGAGGGGCTTTATGGTGGCACATGACGAAGAACGGTCTAGACCTGTCGCAGTTCTTCATAAAGGCAAGGCACTTATCGGTGATGATGTCTGTGGCGTAGCCTTGGGCCTTCGTATTGCCAGAGGGCTCGATGAAGCTGGGGTCCCAGTATTCTCCCTGTCCCGGAACGATACTCCAGTAGTCAAAGCCGGTAGGTTCGCATTCCTTGCCTTCTCCAAGATGCCACTTGCCGACCATGGCAGTTTGATAGCCCCCAGTGCGGAGTTGCTTCGCCACGTTTGGCAGGTTCTTATTGATCTTCGAGTCGAGGGTCATGACGCCGTTGACATGGTTATGGGTGCCACAGAGAATAGCGGCCCGAGAAGGAGTACAGATGCTGTTGGTGACATAGCAGTGGTCAAAGCGCATGCCCTCGTTTGCGATTCGGTCGAGATTTGGGGTTTTATTGATACCGGCGCCATAACACGAGATTGACTTGGCGGCATGGTCATCTGCTAGGATGAAAAGAATATTGGGGCGATTCTGGGACTCCATGGTGTTTGTAAAAGCGAAGGGCTGACGAACTGGAGAAACGTCTGGCTTACTTTGTTTGTTTGGGGGTTGGGGAGGGGCTGAACCGGATATTATGTCTTGATGGAAACTGGCCCGAAGCAAGTTTGGACTCTGGTCGGACCTTCAAGTCACGCACAGTTCAAACAGCGCCATGGAATGATGGGTGAACATTACTACCTCGGCCCCAAGCAAGGCTGAGTGGAAATGACAAGTGTTAGCACCGGTACTCGGATAACCGACGATGGCCGGTTGCCGACTCCACAGGCATCATGTGTAAAATCAGAAATAGTTTCCGTCCGTCTGAAGAGCGGGGTCATCCAAGCCGATCTCGTCTTGTTGCCAGAAAGCCCAGAGCTCTGGGCCGAAAAAGGTAGTGTCGAACATGCCTTGAGGCAATACTGCCATGGTTTCCCCAGGATTTGAGACTAGCTCATCTCCGGTGTTTGGGGCACCTGAGGTGGTAGACTCTCCAACTGATTGCTGCCAGTGGTGTCCAAGTGATCCCGGAGGTTGGCCGGGGCCGGGGGTTTGCTGGGAGACCCCTGCGCTGGCCGTAGTGCGATCTTGATTCGCCCCAAGGCCCGAACGCTGGGCAGCGTGAGCGCTGTCGTCGAGGAACCTGGCACGCCGGAGTATGCTGTGAGAACCAAGAGCCTGGCGGCGTTTTGCCACGCGAGCATAGCGGGGTTGGCGCTGGCCTGTTTCCTCATCCAGATCCGAGGAGTCCCCGCTTCCCCCCTGTTCCTGACCCATAATGACTGACTGAATCACTCCCTCCAGTTCTTTGATGAGGAGCTGAGCGATTGCAGACGTGCTGTACAGTTGTCTCATGATTCTAAGCGACGAGTCGGTGTGTTCTAAAGCATCCGAGACCGCGATACCGGCGTGGGGAGGGTTCTGGGAAGATCTGCTGATGAATAGGAGTAGCCGGGAGGCATGGTAACCGCAGATCGCCAGGTCGATGCAGGCTACTTGTAATCTTGGGTTGAGGGTGCTAGCATCGTGAAGGATCGAGATGATAGCTCGAGCATGCTGAAGGCAGGAGGCGACAGCATTTGCGACGTAGTTCTCTGGGACGCTGGCTATGATGGTAGCAGGAGCGGACTCCTTGTATCCGGTCAGAAATAGTCTGTAGGCATCACAATGGCATTGATGCCACGCCACATGAACCGCCAGATACCTTGACACCCAGCGAGAGCGAGAATAGCGTTGCAGCTCTGGGGTGGAGTATCTCTGCGGGAGAATCTGTTGCAGCGTGTTGACAAATTCGTCCACGATCAGGTCTATTCTCAAAGCTGGCTGTGTTGAAATGTCGAGCTCCCTTCTGAATCTCAACAAGTCCCTCCGGATCTTGTATTGTTGAATATGAACAGCCAGCAAACCACCTTCCCCAACGCCATCAATGTCCAGGGAGGCTGTTGGGTCGGCATCAGAGATATGGTCCGCATTGAAGGCTTCCTCCGGCCGAGGGAGTCGAAGGTGAACGGTGTCGTAAGGGCAAAGCTCACATTCAGGTAGTCCAATGGCAAACTGGCCATCCATCATCACCAGGGACCACATAAGCCTTCGACGGATTTCCTGGGCCAATGGCGACAAGTCCGTCCGTTCATAAGTCAGCCTCAAGGCCGTAGCAAACCGAGCTGTTAGGGAGAAAAGCAAGAAACCGCGCTGAAAGTTTCCAGTGATAATGTGATACTGTACCACAAGTGCTAGCGCCTGGATCTTGAAGATGGTAGGATGCTCCAGATTGGCCCAAATCCCGTTCTCAACTCTTGCCACCCAATTAGCAGTCGCGGTTGGATGATACTTGGAGTAGCCGAGCAGAAGGGCTGATATCGCGCATATTGAGTAAATCAAGGCCTCGTCTATTGTCTCTTCGAGACACCTCTGCACCATAGCTTCTTCTTGCAGGAAAGCGTAGAACGGGATCGGGTGGATGTGCCGGAAGAAATCCACGACCAGGTGTAACCGATCCCTCAGCGACGGAAGGAGATGGCCATCGACAGAATTTTCATTGGAGGCAGAAGCCGAAGACGAGAGGGGCACGGTCATGCTGTTTTGCGAAATTCTTGAGGGCGTGAACGAAACATGCGGAGACACGGCCTCCGGCGTTCCAAGGGCAGCAGATCCAGACCCAGGGGAGATCGAACTAGACGACGGTTTCGAGGGACTCAGAGGACTTGATGTCTGATTTCGACGAACAATTCTCTTGGGCTCGGGGTATATGCAAGCCTTGTCTCTGTTGCGACAGCCAGCGCAAGCGGGAAGTTCGCCAGTGCATTTCATCTTCAACGAGTGGCATTGGCGACAGGCTCGGGCACCTCGCCGCTTCTCCATCACCGATGCCGATAGTGCTATTGTATCATCAAAGCTGCATTCGAAATTCAGGCGCTTGCAAGAGGCGCAAGGACGGGGCCCTCCATCGCATCGGACCTGGACGTGGTCAGTGGCATTCATCTCAGCCAGCATGACGCAGGACACTAACCTTACGCGCGCGACACTGATTGCATGTTGATTTAGATCTCGGCGCGGGCATTGCCAGATATCGGATGCATGCCAAGCAGTAGACAGTCTGATTTCCTCCTGTAAAGACCAATCTTCACGGTGAGGGTGCGGTCGGCAGTCGATAGAGGGTATGCAATGGGAAAGACTCAAGTTAAATAGTAGGCAAGACTCCTACTAGCCACTTACGGCCTAGAACCTGTATTTTGAAATGGTCTGCTGAGCTGACCCCACAAAGCAAACCCGCCACCAAGACACAGGTTGCGAGGGGAAGGTAGCATTACGAGCTTAAGACCCACCATGACAAGCATGGCACATGGGCAAGTGGAACTAGGTAAACAAGTATTTATTCCAACCTTTTGCATTATAGATACATATATTTTTAAAACTACTTACCCTTTCCCTTTTACGAGATAGAGGGAGCATCTTGTTTCTTCCAAGCCATGAAACGACTCCAAGGGTGATCTCACAAGGATGGAGTTGGGGATCGTTAGCTGCCATCGTCTTCGCTTGGCTGATTGGAAATTAAATTGTGTCAGCCTGATATATATCGTTGAGGCGTCATAAGCTTTGACTATCAATTAATTTACTCTCTTCTTCAAGCCTATCTTACTCAAGATAAGACACTTTGCATTGACTAACTATTCTGGGATAGCTGCTGGAAAAGCGGGGTGCAGGAAAGTCACCTAGGTGATTAGCCCCTGGCCAACGGAACATGCATTCATACTCGTCGAAAACCCCTCATCTCATAGTGAGCTCCCTACTTGATTCAATACGTAACCGTCAATTACAGACCTAGCGGTTATGGAGCATCGAAGACGCGTCTTCCGAGCGTAAGATTTCTAGACAAGCCAGGGAGGGATATACCGAATTCGTCTAATGTCGGATGCGATAGGTGCGATGAATGTCGTCGATTGAAAGAGAAATGTGAAAGCGGCTTCCCGTGCCGCAGGTGTTCCCATCTCCGACGACCATGTAGATACACAGATCCGATCCCGAAACCTCGTGATTTTCGTGCATACGTTCCTAGGTGAGTAGCTTCAACGACTGTCAAGAGCATGTCTGACACTCCGAAGAGAAAGCCGTCGGAGACCAGATACGAGCCAGCTGATTGAACGGTCAAAACACATGGAACGGATCTTACGGCGCACGATGCCAGGAGTCCCGCTCGACACCGAGAGCCTCTCCAATATAGCAGACAGACTCGACGCCGAGCATCAGAGTCTAAATCCGGCCTCAGATGATCCGAGGGACTTGGAAGGGCTGGGGGATAATTTGGAAGCGTTGGAGATCGATGATGAGGCGTGTACGATGCAACCAGTTGGAGATACGACAGCACGTTAGTCGGCCTCATGCTTCACTTGCACTGAGCACGGGTACTAAACCATCGCAGATTTCTCAGGGGAATTCTCGTATTGGAACTTCTCCATGCGTATCAAAAACCTAATCGAGAGCCAGATACAAGAGCCGGAGAGCTGCCGAGTATGTTATACTACCAATAGGCAATGCTTCTCATTCATACCTCATTAACTAATAATGTGTAGGAGGGCAATAGTCAAAATGATGACTCGGATGCTTTTCCACGTGCGCATCATCTACGTCCCGGGCATAATCACTTGTCGGAAGCCATATCATCGTTCCCCCCTGCCAACATATCAAACTTCCTGGTGACAGTCTTTTTCAAGTTCGCAGAGAGCTATCTCTTCTTTATTGAAGAGAGCTGGGTCTTTGAGAAATTAGATCTGCTCTATAAGAGCCCTCAAGGTCTGTCCCAAGCTGGTAGTGAAGTGACGGTTAGCATCCTCCTGACAGTCCTTGCCATTGGAACGCAATACGCTCATCTTGAACACACCAACGGTTCTGAAAACACCTCGACGTCAGGCCTCTTGGAGGAAGAGATAGGCGCCATGTTTTATCAACAAGCAATTCGGCTGCTCCCCGAAATCATTGAGATCTCGTCCCTAGAAAGTGTGCAGGCATGCCTGTTGTTTGGATACTATTCCCTGCCGATTGACGCTTCTGGACTGGGGTTCATCTACGTTAACCTGGCTACTAGGCTGGGGATACAGAATGGCATGCATCGAAAATGCAGCAACAGCGCCTTTAACGCAAGCGTTATCGAAACTCGAAATCGCGTTTGGTGGACGACCTACATGTTAGAAAGGTAAGCTATGGCTTCCCCAAACTGCAAATGGAACATGTGCTCCGCTGACTGGAGAGAAGAAAGATATCTATTTTCCATGGCCGGCCTATCTCGGTGTCTCGGTCAAATATCGATGCCAGTCTACCCATACATCAGGACAGTTTACAATCAGATGATTGGCGCAAACGAGCTTCTTACGCTAGAGTTTCTGTACAGCTGATGTACTTTCTCGAAGACATGTATCACGAAATGTAAGTTGAGACCCAAGCTCGACACATGAGACAAAATACAATTCCCTGTGAATGACACTCATACAGCAACATCTTGCGAAATTGTCAAAAGCGAGAGATAGTCACAATTGTATCGCGGCTTGTGTCCAAAAAGGACGGCTTGACCACATGGTGGCAATCTCTCCTTCCGGATACAATCGACGCGAATGAGCAACCAACACTCTCACGGTCACGTTCGGCAATGCACCTAAGACTCGATTACTGCCTAGTGCGCATGTTTGTCGGGAGACCGTTTCTACTGAAGAAAGAAACAAAAGACTCTGCGACAAGCCCATCCGTCCCCGAAAACAGCCCTGGGACCAACGAAAGAAGTGCCTCGAAACTCGTGAGTAGCCGAGAAGAGCTGATAAGCGACTGCATCAAAGCGGCAACAGAAGCCCTTGATATTTGTCAGCAGCTACGATCGAGCGGGATGGGTCTCGCTCGGGCCTCGTATTCCGAATACAGTGCGTGTCGAGCATCGTTGCTGGTGCTGATTGCCTACTCGATCCGCAATCTCTCTGACCAATTCCGCAAGTCGTTATGTGAGGGATTGGATATGATACGGGAAATGTCTGCTGCTGGAGAGTCTGCACGGTCTGAAATTTCCTTGATCGAGTCGCTTGAGCGTGCTCTCGCTCGTCTGCACGCTGGAGCACAACCGAACGACGTGGGCAGCCATAACCAAGCATATTCCGATTCGGCATACGAAGCATTCCGCAGCTGGGGAGCCAACTTGGCAGGCAAGAATGCGCTCGACGCCACTACACCAGCGGCTCCGAATGCCTCAGGTGGTCAAGCGGAAATAGACTCCGTGTCTGGCTGGCCCGTAGACTTCCAGGCCCTGTCCAGCATGGACTTTTTCAGTGCTCATGACCCCACGGCTGATCCTCTACTTCAACTACCCGTCTTTGGTACTGAAAATCTCTCTCCGTCTGATGGATGGCTTACCCAGTCCGAGACCGAAATACTTGGACAATTCATTACAGGACCTCATGGAGGAAACTAGGCACTGCAAGCGATTTATATTAAAATAAGGTTGATCGAGCTTATGTAAAACAGACAAGGACTAAAGCGATGCTTGGACAATCCCCTTTGCCATCTCTGGTAGTGTATCAGCCATAACCTCCATCTTGGCGTCGAAGATCTCAGCGCAGGGATCCTGTTCATATATGGTGCAATAAGCGCCCCGGAAGCCAACCTTGACTGCAGCAGACACATCCCACATGTGAGCAGCAGCAAACCATTTGATATCATCCGGTGCGAATCGAGCTAGGGTTGGCTTGTATGCAGCCAACGCTGGCTTGGCCACGCCCTGTCCATCGCAGCTGATGAGGTTCTCCAGCGGCATGTCAACGCCAGCGCGCTCAAAGTATCCGCCCACACGCTTGGTATCGCCTGTTGTCAAACACCACACTGTGAAGCCGGCGTCTCTTAATATTGCAAAACACTCTTTTGCTCCCGGTCGCAACTCGAGGTCGGAATATGCCTGGACACAAGCATCCCTTTCTGCGTCTGTGACGAGTTCCCGTGGTGCCGCAACGCCAACCATGAACAGCGTGCGGTAGAACAAGGTGCGCAAGACTTCCTTGTAGGGACGATGGCGCTCAGAGACGGAGAGAAAGGTGAACTCCAGCTCGGCTGCCGTCATCCAAGTGTACCCGAATGCCTTGGCTGTGATGTGTTTGGCGGCTAGCTTCTCGCCAATGACACGGTCAATGCCGTTGTAGAAGGCATTGAATGACACGCAGGTGCCGACGACGTCGAAGACCACATGCTTTTGATTGGCCATGATGGGGGCTTGATGCCAACCTTGGTTGCAATCCTAGAGGATAGAAGAGAGCGGGGCAAGAAGGGGAAAGAAAGTTTGGCGAAACAAGATAAGATGCGGATAGAAAAGGCGCAATGACTCGAGGCTACGTAGTAGACAATTATCTCAAGAAGAGACGAATTACAGCATCAACAACAACGTGAATTGGTCTCTTTTATCCAATGATGACTGTGACACTGTACTCTGTACCCCACTGCACCGGTTATCGCCATTTCATCTTGATCTAGCCTGATGGAGTAGGACCGGTCCGGTCAGACATGATTGGCTACTCCATTCTCTGGCTATCAGTCATCATTATCGGGGATTCCACTTTTGGTTCTTGACTCTCGTGGCTCCGGATCGGAGATATGCTAGCGGCACTTAAATAGTTTAGCGATATCTTGACAAGAGATACTCAACCGATAAGAGCACGCGAATGCCGCTGTTCCGGTCTGGTTATCCTTTCCCCAGAAGTTATCTACGGAGTACACGTGAGACTAATAAACCTTGAGCGAATCAACCGAGATGGATAAAAGAAGTTCCATAATGCCTCTCTGAAGATCTGACCCTAATGAGGCATAGTTGGGTCAGACACTAGAGGCCTGTAGAGACTTGCTGAAAACCTAAGCTAGCCAGCCGGCTCGCTGGTACATGAGAATCTGCAACACACTCTCGGCATTTCCCACATGTCCCACTTTCCCCGCAAAGTGCAGACTTATCTTAGATAACCGACTGACCATTCTGCGCCATTGTTGCGCGCATCGATGCGAGTCCGGAGCAATTGTTTCTCTGCTATGTCATACCTAACTGCATCCCCATTATTGTCAAGAGAACGGAATTTGCAAATCTTATGCACATTACACTGACACTAAAAGTCTCTCACATGGGGAATCTTAGATTGCAGCTTATGAGGTACAGGGTAGGTCTTACACGCGTAATAATAATGAATAAACAATAACTACACTACGTCAAAGCGATCACCTCTTTCGAGCATATAAGAGCTCCACGTGTGTAAAGCCAATACAGCAAAAATCCCACAAAGCTACTCCCGCTACCCCCCAAAGTTCACGACCACAGAAAGTTCAGTCTGGCCAGTCCGCGCCGAGGCTTTGGCTCTACCCTTGGCTCATTCTCATAACGATCGATTAAATGACGAAGTTCAACGTCTTCCAATGGAATGACCTTAGTCTTGAACCAGAGCTTGTAGCCGAAATACATGATAAGAGTGAAGGGCAAATTGAAGTAATTTGAAATGAACGACTCGATCTCCCATTGCCCATGGATAAAGGTCGTGAAGCCGCCAGTGAAGAAAAGCAGAACAAACAAGACAAGAGAGGCGTAGGTCGTATAGGGTTGGAAAGGAGCGGCCCAAGGGAGTACCTTCTGGCGATTGATTCCTTGCCTATTGCAGGCGTGGACGAATCGCAGATAGACAATGCAGATGGTGATCCAGTTGACCAGGGTAGAGATGGAGACGAGATCCTGCAGCCAGGTGAAGACTGTGCTAGCCGAGTCGGACAGGGTCATGTATCCCAGGGCCATGAAGAGGCCATAGAGGGAAACAGCGACATAGGGGATACCAAATCTGTTGATACGCAGGAATATGGACGGGGCTTGGCCTTGAGATGCCATTCCGTATAGGATTCTGGAACCGCCAAGCATGTTGGAGTTACCCGCTGACCAGGCCGAAGTGAGCACGACAGCGTTGACGATGGATGGCACAACCTTGATGCCTGCGTTTTGGGCAGCAATGACAAACGGCGACATGGAAGCGTCTCCCGTCCATGGTACTAGCTTCTTGTCCGTTGACGGGACGACCAAGCCAATCATGAAGATGGTCACGACGTAGAAGAGGGCAATGCGGATCAAGATACGTCGGGCAGCCATGGGGATAGACTGACGGGGATTCCTCGTCTCAGCAGCCGCCAGCGTGATGTTCTCTATGCCCGAGTAGGCGTAAAGCGCATTGTTCAGCGTCTTCCAGAAGCCCAAGAACCGGCCAAGAGACCCAGCGATGCCGAGGTACTGAACCATGGGCCCGTAGGGGCTTTTCCAGTACTCGAAGCCGATGGCCTCACCTTTTGGACCACCACCACAGGTAATGACCAGAGCCATGATGTTGACGCCAACAATGAGCATGATCTTGATTATGGAGAAGCCAAACTCGAGCTCGCCGTAGATGCGCACGGCCAGTAGTGAACTGACAATCATGGGTATGCCGAGCACGGTGATCCAGATGGCGCTGTTGATGGTGACCCAGTACTCGATGATGACGGCCGCCGCGACAATCTCGGCGGGGATGGAGACCATGTATGAGTAAACTTGATTCCATCCATTGGCAAATGCAAGAGCAGGGTCGCAGAAGAGCTCGGCGTAGCGAATGACACCACCACTGAGAGGGGCCAGAGCACCCATCTCGCCAACGCCGCAGACGACACTCGAAACAGCCAAGCCAATGATCAGGTACGCCAGGAACGCACCGAGTGGACCAGCATAGGCAATGGCTCGCCCAGAGCTCAGGAACAGACCAGTGCCGATTGTGCCTGCCAGGGCAATCATCTGAATGTGTCGTTGATGTAGACCCTGCCTGAGCTCGTTAGACTCCACGACCGCTCCAGCTATATTCTCGACATCGCTGTCCCGCCGCGTGTCAGTTGCAGGACCACAGAGTTCCTTTTCCGAAGGCATAGCGTCGACTTTGAGAAGTTGGGGCGAAGCGTCGTGAGTTGACATTTGGCTTCTGCCAAGACAGGAAAAGGAGTTGTATTAGAGACTGCTGCACAAGCAAGCAATTGAGCAAGCAAGCAAAGCAGAGAAAAGAAAACCGAGTCAAGCTAAGATGGTTTCTTCTGTTTCTTCTGGGAAACGAGATAAATGGAGGATCTTGACCATTTGTTTCCCCGTATTACGAAACGTTTTTATGTCTACCACAATTGGCCACGGCTTATCAGTAAGGTAGGCCTAGGACCCTAGGTAGGTCTGGGGAAGTTCTGGCTAGGGGATAGCTGCAGATCAGACCCGGGTTCGACCGGCTATGGAGATATGAAGAGCGCGTTGAGGTCAGATTGGCTGTCTTTGACTCCTTGAAAGTGTAGGGCCCTGTAATCTTGTATGCTATGGTACTCCCACCGTGGTGAGCGATATAGCGTTAGCGGCATTGGCCGGAACCATATACCCAAATTGGGTAATGCCGGCCCGGTGGACCCCGAGTCCGGTTTATCTAGCCGTATACAACCATTCCCCAACAAAAGCCGACAAATCCGAGCGAATTCGATAGCACAATCCTCTAAATAAAGTTCAGCTAAGCTGAAACAGTGTATGCCTCCAGATAATCTCCATACATAACATACCTGAGATACTGATCTTGATTCTGTAAGCAAACTTTCATCACGTCACAGCGCAATCATGGCCATCTCAAATGGTAACACATCTCGCACCGCCGGTACGCCCAAGTGCATGCCCGTGCCGGACCCAGCGCCATGCTTCTGGCAACAACAACAGCCACAGGATGTGACTGAGCTCCGCGACCACCGCTCTTCAGAGCAGCTACTTGACTACAGCGACATCGTCATCATCGGCGCTGGATTCGCAGGACTCAGCACAGCGCACCACCTCGTCCGCGATGCCGGCGCCACGTCTATCTGCATCCTCGAGGCCAGAGGTATCTGCTCTGGCGCCACTGGCCGCAACGGTGGACACTGTAGGCCAGACCTCTACGGCCATATTCCCACCTACATAGATCGAGCCGGCGAGCGCGCTGGCGCTGAGATTGCCGAGTTTGAGATTGCCAACCTGCGCGCCATCAAGAAGATCATTGATGAAGAGAAGATCGATTGCGACTTCACTCTTACCCGATCCATTGATGTCTGGTGCAACGAGGACTCAGCCAAGAAAGCAGAGGCCGTCTACCAATCAATGGTGTCTCACAACTTTGAGTATATGGATGATGTTGTGTTTTATACAGGCGACAAAGTAGAAGGCGTAAGTGGCCCGAATACCAGCCCAGATTGTTTTGTCTGGGGACCACATGCGTTGATGAAGATATCTACTGACTAAGCTATCTTTATAACAGATCTGCGGTGTCAAAGGCGCTGTTGCATGCGCAAGCTTCACGGCCGGGACCATGTGGCCCTTCAAATTCTTGATGCACCTCACAAGACAACTCCTCACCGCAGGCGTCAACGTCCAGGCACATACACCTGTCACCTCCGTGACGCCAGGCCCCTCGGGTGACGGCTCGTTCATCGTCGAAACGCCTCGTGGCAAGATACGAGCAGGCAAGGTCATCCACGCTAACAATGCCTATGTTTCAGCGCTTCTCCCGGAATACAGCAAAAACATCATCCCCTGTAAGGGCATTTGCTGTCGTATCACCGTCCCAGAGGGAACCCCGGCGCCGCTATTAAACAACTCATACATCACGCGCACCAAGGATAACACACTCTCGTACTTTATCCCTCGACACGATGGTAGCATCATCGTGGGTGGTGCTGCATCTGTTTTCCGGCCTTTCAAGGAACAGTGGTATGACAATGTGGACGACAGTGTCCTTATCGACTCTGCAAAGGACTACTACGAGGACTACATGCAGCGAACCTACCGCGGCTGGGAAGAGACTGGTGCCAAAGTGAGCAATATCTGGACCGGCGTCATGGGTTACTCATATGACTCAAATCCACACATTGGTAAAGTTCCCAGCAAGGATGGGCAATTCATAGTTGCTGGGTTTAATGGACATGGCATGCCTGTCATCTGGTTGGCAGCCAAAGAGCTGGCTCAGATGGTATCCCAAGGGACTCAATTTGAGGAGACGAAACTGCCTGGCTTGTTCCAGACAAGCCAGCTCCGCATTGACCGGGCACAGAGTGGTAAGGAGGAGGATGGGGATATTATAGGCACTGGAAATTTTAGTACTACAAAGCCATAGCATAAGAACTGAAAACGATAGAACCCATGTCAACTGTGCATAGACTCCCACCACATGAAAAGATCTGGAGCCAAGTCTAAGTCAAGAAAAGGATTCCAGTCACTAACTCCCTCAACTGCCATATTGATAAATGAGCAAGCATAGGTAGCGTCCTCGAAGCCGTCTTTCAGCTGATGTTCAGCACCATCACTGTCTTCCCTTGTTTCTTCTCCTGATGCTCTATCAGGACTGCCCGACGCGGCTAGTAGAGCTATCTATAGCATAATGCCCAGGAACTTGGCATATCGGATTGCCATATGCAAATCATCAGGGGAGCCACTGTGGACTGCATTGATAACGCGACGTAGAAGATCGATATTTAGATATACCTGATTTATGTTCTTCGTTTATGCATGGGTTGCCTAGTATACAATGCTTATTAGACTATTATATTTAAAGATAATATA
>JAPFTC010000280.1:0-10482 GCA_030779165.1 Fusarium sp. MBC 441
TTGCTAGGTTGGCTCGCCTAGGTCGCTAGACCCACATGAGCCAACGGGTATGGCGTTTTTAATAACTCTGCCCCTCTGGGTCGCCACTGAATTGTTGGTAGTAAGTTTCTCAATACCTGGCGTATCCTCATTGCCATTCTCGTCAACAGCCGCGTCGAATTTAAATCCCCCACTCGCATATCATGTACGTTATCTAGCTTTATTATAATTTTATATATTATTTACTTTTACTGAGTCTATAATTTTACCAAGTCCTATATAATCCCATGCTAGCCCGATCACACTCATTTGCGCAGATCTTACAACTCAGATCATATCTAAGTCTAGATCATATAAAGTGAGATCAAATGATTCAATAGACGGTTGCATATCAAACAACTGCCAAACAAGAGCATCATCCCACACTGTTCCACTCGTTTGTTCTCCTAAACTAGCCGTCTGATCAGGGCACAGATCCGTTGACTGCGAGGGCTGGCTATCAACTGCTGGTGTTGCTACAGTCTTGGTAGCATCCGATTGTGTGGGCTGTAGAGAAATAAATGACCCGTTGCCTATCGATCCGTGTCGTGTAATGTTAGGTTCTGCTCTGTCTTTTTGACCTGTCTGGACAGCGTTTAGCTGCTTCCGTGTCAATTGCACATCATTTAAGTGTCCGCAAAGCTGGACAAACTGCGTGAACATCTTGAAGAGATTCATGCTGAGCTTGCACTGTTCTTTGATCTGCGACATGATTGCGGTCACTTGAGTCAAGAGTTCAAGGTCTTGCAGATCTGACGTCGCAACAACATTGCAAAATACCACGAAGAACGGTGTTAAAGGGTACATAAGAACTGTCCTAGCGAATAGGATTAGTGAGGTGTGTGTAGTCCTACCACAAATTAGAACGTACCATGAGAAAAAGTCTGTAGTTACGCTGCGAGTGATATTGGCCTGAAATTCTTGCATCGTAAGAAGAGCTCTCCTTGCACATAGGAGACACTTTTCCCTTTTGGTTTGGTTATGTAATGAAGCTGTATCGAGCCGCAAGACGGCCGTAAGAACGGCATAGACGGTAAAGTTGAGTGTGACCCATTCGAGCTTAAGCTCAGCTGTCTTCATCCATTCATCGCGTGTCTGACAGGCAGTAATATTAGTGTTATGTCTTGATAACAAACACAGCTGCTCATTGGTGTCTTCACTTACCGCTGTGACGCTTTGTAGGATGTCTTGTAGTTCCGACTCTAAATCTTCCACAGTGCCTGATTTGCTAGATCCATCCATGTTTGACGCGTTGAAAATTAGAGAAAGACAGACATCTTGAACTTGGGCAAGTCGTATGAAGATCTGGGCTTTGTGGATCAAAGGATTTTCATTAGTGATGGGCACTAGTGCTGCAGGCGCCCACGGCAACCGAGGTAGAGATGAGGGTCGGAAGAGAAGCATGCTTAGGGTTTTGTCGAGATAAAAGCACCAGGAGATACAATGGCGAATATGCGACTTGGTCTCGTCGACTAAGCTTTCCCGACTGGCAGTGTGAAACCCCAAAGCAACTAGAATCCGTGAAGCTAGGGCAGTCAAAGTCCAAGCTTGCGATGTACGACCGAGGAGCAATACCAAGCTCGCCTATTACCAGTCAGAGCCTCCCAACAAACTGTAGATGAGAATATTGAATACCCCCGAAAGAAGTGCCTGGAGCGTTCCGATACTTGGGTGACTGATTAAATCGACTTCCCTCAGGTGCTTCAGACAGGCCGCTGCATACGCCCTCTGGGATTTCTGCAGAGCGTCGCTCATAAATCCAGGATCACAGAAACGCAGCAGGCGACTAATATACATTGTCGCCTTGTGAAACACACAAACCTTGTGCTGAATTGCGCTCTGTCCGCTGATCGCGTGATTGGCGAGAGCCATACACATCTGCTGTAGAAGCTGAGAAGAAATATGGTCTGGCCAGTGATGCGGAGACATCGGCGTACCAGATTGGCCTTGAATACCGCACGTCAGCTGGGACTGCGAAGCGAAGTGCGAATAAGGGCGTGATCCTACCAACAAACATCAGATAGAAAAGCTCCGATGGAATCTCGTTGGTCGCACTGGTTGCATCGTCCAAGACCAGTTCCGGCTCGGCTTCATCCACCTGCGGGGAGGAGGTCATGTAGTTGCCTAAAAAGGCGATTGCCGACTCGAGTACCCAGACGCGATCCGGTGACAGGGTGGCACTGGAGTTGAGCTCTTGTTGTATGAGGTTTCCTGTATATTCTGTTTGATCCGAAGGTGTGGGCATCGTTTCCAAGTTGGGCACACAGCGTCGGTTGCTTCTCGGCGAGCCGGGCACAGAACGACCTGAGTTACATTCTTCACCACGTGGCCATAATTGTGTTGGTGTGTTATCCGGGGAGGGTACACTGGTGCATAAACTCGTCAGGCCTCGCGCTAGTAACTCGCAAGACTTGGGCATTCAGTTATACGCACCCTAACCTTCGTCCTCGGCGTTTGCGTTTACGGCGCAAGCGGTCACAACGGGCTCCAATTGTAGTACAGTTTTGACACTGGTTTTGCCGGTCACATTTGATCTAGTCATGGTATAATGCATTAGCTTCAGTCCCCCAATGCGGACATAGGATGCCGTTGTAGAAAGCGCACCTTTCTCGCGTGGCATAAGTCGCACTTCTTTAGGTTAGTTCATGGTCCAAACGATGACGGAAAGAGATATGTGCGGGTCATTACATACCGCCTGGAGGCTTTTCCTGATTGATGAATCAAAATTTTCTGTGTTCGGAGACATACTTGGCGCGTGGCCGACAATGTCTGTTACTCAATAAAGAACAAGGAGGCATGGAAGACTACTGATGGTCACTACCTCCACAAGGGACAAGAAATTTGAAGGTCCGTCGGCTTCACGGGCCGGAAAAAGACTGATTCCTCGACTCCACTTAGGCCCCCCGATTGGATCACACAACGTCCGAAAGTCCGGACCAATCAGAGGGAGCATTGTTATGAGGAGGACGAAACCACAATGGCTGACGAGCCTAGTATTCCTTAGAGCAATTGTATGAGCTTGAACAGTTCCGGTGCTAACTTGTTGGTCAAGGCGTCCATGGCTTTCTTTCCTTTTCTTGTTTGCTTTTTCTTCTTCAATTTTTTTCTTAGCGATTCCTCTCCTTGTTCGGACCTTCATGAAAGTCTGCCCACCAAAAGCCGAGATTCCGAGCCCATTGCAGCTGCATGTCCACCACGGATTTTCGCTAAAAGCTTTGATTGGCTAACCAAGGGCTAGGCGTGTGAGTCTTGGAGCACAACGGATTGTACGGGAAAGCATTCGGACGATGTGATTGCTAGGTAGCTGTCTAATCAGTAATATAAATTCAGAGTTCTGCTGTCGTTCCTGGCGCGGCATCTATCTATCAACTGCACCTTCCTCGTTGTTACATTCATTCACATGCAGCTGAAGTTCCAATTCTTCATTTCTTTCGCTCCTCTTCAAGTCTCAACGGCACTCTTGCACACTCACTCCCCAACCCCTTTGACGTGGGCGGTACTCGAGCCAATCATTACTAGACAGCACGATGGCAACTCCAGGATCAGCGGACGAGAAGGCTGCCCGGGTCAACCTCGGCTGGCGACTGGCGGGGAAACTCGAAGAGTTTGACCGACAGGAGTCTGCAGCTGGCTTCAAAAGACGCGAGCTGGGTGTGACCTGGAAGGACTTGACAGTCCGAGTCCCAGCTTCCCAGGCTGCTGTCCATGAGAACTGCCTCTCCCAGTTTGACATTGTGTCACGCATGCAACGATATCGGCATCAACCACCAAAGCAGACCATCCTCCATCGGAGCCATGGCTGTGTGAAGCCCGGCGAGATGCTGCTTGTACTCGGTCGCCCTGGTTCAGGTTGCTCAACTCTGCTCAAGATGCTCTCCAACCTACGTGGAGGCTACGCAGAAATTGACGGACATGTCTGGTTTGGTAGTATGAACCACAAAGAGGCCGAGGCGTATCGGGGCCAGATTGTCATGAACACCGAAGAGGAGATCTTTTTTCCATCATTGACAGTTGGCCAGACCATGGACACTGCCACCCAGCTAAAGGTTCCCGCCCACCATGGCCTTGGATCAGACGGCGAGTTTTCTGAAGAGGCCAAGAGGTTCCTTCTCGACACGCTCGCCATTTCCCATACGGCAGGGACTAAGGTGGGAAATGAGTACGTTCGCGGCGTGTCGGGAGGAGAAAGAAAGCGAGTCTCGGTGTTGGAATGCCTAGCATCGCGGGCATCTGTCTTTTGCTGGGATAACAGTATCCGAGGCCTCGATGCAAGTAACGCTTTGGAATGGGCTCGAGCAATGCGGGCAATGACTGACGTCAAGGGTCTGACTACAATTGCCACGCTCTATCAGGCCAGCAATGACATCTACAATCTGTTTGACCAGGTACTGGTGCTGGACCAAGGATCCCAGATCTACTACGGCCCTAGAGAAGAAGCGCGTGGCTTCATGGAGGAACTCGGGTTCATCTGTCAAGAGGGTGCCAATGTTGCTGATTTCTTGACCGGAGTTACTGTCCCTACTGAAAGAGAGATTCGACACGGCTTTGAAGCAACCTTTCCACGGAATGCAGATGACATCCTCGAACGTTACCACCACTCTTCCATTTACGCCCGCATGATGGATAGCGACCACTACCCGGACAGCCAACTCGCCGAGGTCCGCACACGGGACTTCGAAGCCTCCATCTCTCACGAGAGGCATTCCGTTCATAGCCAACATACCGTCAGTTTCATGTCACAGATTCGGACAAGCATTGTTCGGCAGTATCAGATCATTAGCGGCGATTTACCAACTTTTTTGTTGAAGCAAGCTGCGTCACTGGTTCAGGCATTGATAGCTGGGTCACTCTACTACAATGCGCCGAGTGACAGCACTGGCCTCTTTCTCAAGGGAGGTGCACTCTTTTGGTCTCTCCTCTACCATAGCCTTTCAGCCATGTCCGAAGTGGTCGACTCCTTTAGCGGCCGGCCCGTCATTCTCAAGCATAGGCGATTTGCCTTCTTTCACCCAGCAGCCACCTGTGTATCTCAGATTTCGGCCGACATCCCCGTTGTTTTCCTCCAAATCACCATCTGGTCCTTGATCGTGTATTTCATGGTTCATCTCTCCGCATCGCCCGGCGCCTTCTTCACCTACTTTATCATTCTATTCATGAACAACATGTGTTCGATAGCCATGTTCCGAGCTATAGGAGCGGCATCTGGCACTTTTGATGGTGCCTCCAAGATCTCTGGCTACGTCATTTCAGTCATGGCAATGTACACAGGCTATCAGATCACAAAAACGCAGATGCACCCCTGGCTTGGCTGGCTGTACTGGCTTAACCCTCTGGCCTATGGATTTGAAGCTTTGCTGGGTAATGAACTGCATCTCAAAGTGATTAGCTGTGTAGGGAATAATCTGATTCCCCACGGAGAGCAGTATGACAGCCTTGAGCATCAAGCATGTGCCGGCGTCGGTGGCGCGAAGCCAGGGGAAGCATTTGTGTCTGGCGACAATTACCTGGCCTCTCTATCCTACCAGCACTCGCACGTCTGGCGCAACTTTGGCATCATCTGTGCTTGGTGGGTCTTCTATGTTGCTGTGACCATTGTTGCAACAGTCTACTGGAGCGATCCTTCATCGGCTGCAGCGTCTCTGCTTATCCCGCGGGAAAAGCTGGCACAACACCACCAGCGACGCGTGCTGGATGCTGAGTGTGGCCCGGTGGAAAAATCTGGCGGTATGTCAAGCGCGGACTCTGAGGCTCCCCAGACGCAAGAGAATGCTTTTGGCGAGAAATTGGCGCATAGTGCGGCTGTCTTTACTTGGAAGAACCTCAACTACACAGTTCAAACGGAGGATGGGCCGAAGCGCTTGTTGGACAACGTGCAGGGATGGGTCAAGCCAGGGACGCTGACAGCCCTGATGGGCTCCTCAGGTGCAGGCAAGACCACGCTCTTGGATGTTTTAGCGCAAAGAAAGACCGAGGGAAAGATCGAGGGCTCCATCTTGGTTAATGGGCAGCCGCTCCCGATTTCCTTCCAGCGGTCCACTGGGTACTGCGAACAACTCGATGTCCATGAGCCGTATGCGACGGTTCGAGAGGCCCTTGAGTTCTCGGCTCTTCTCCGCCAGTCTCGTGATCTGTCACGGGAGGAGAAATTAGAGTATGTCGACGTTATCATTGAGCTACTGGAGCTGCATGACCTGGCCGACACACTGATCGGCAAGCCCGGATCCGGACACTCTCTGAGCATTGAGCAACGGAAACGCGTCACGATCGCAGTTGAGCTAGTCGCGAAGCCAAAGATCCTAATCTTCCTTGATGAACCAACATCAGGTCTAGATGGACAGTCTGCGTATCATATTGTGCGCTTCCTCCGCAAGCTCGCCGATTCTGGGCAAGGCGTCTTGGTCACTGTGCATCAGCCATCGGCGCAGCTATTCTCGCAGTTCGACCGCCTTCTGCTATTAGCAAGAGGGGGCAAAACTATTTACTTTGGAAACATCGGTGACAAAGGAAAGATGATTTCCGATTACTTTGGGCGCTACGGTGCCCCATGCCCGTTGAATACCAACCCAGCCGAACATATGATCAATGTTGCAGCGGGTCATCTTTCCAGCACTGATTGGAGCCAAGTCTGGTTGGAGTCACCGGAGCATTCACAAGTAGTGAAGGAGCTTGATTCAATCATCGAGGAAGCCATATCAAACGATGGCAACTACGACGATGGATACGAGTACGCCACGTCTATGTATGAACAAACCCGTGTTGTTCTATGGCGCATGAACATCTCTCTTTACCGCAATGTGGCCTATATCAACAACAAGCTTCTCTTGCATGTCGGACTGGGTCTCTTCAACGGCTTCACATATTGGAAGATTGGCAGTGCAATGAGCGACCTACAGCAACGTCTATTCACAGTCTTCGTTTGGATGTTTGTTGCGCCAGGTGCCGTCAACCAGTTGCAGCCACTCTTCATCGAGCGCCGCGACTTGTATGATGCGAGGGAGAAAAAGGCTCGTATCTATTCTTGGCCCGCTCTTGTCACTGCCCTGATCGTCTCCGAATTACCCTATCTGCTTCTCTGTGGTGTTATTTATTTCTTCTGCTGGTACTATACAGTTGGTTTCTCCGCGGAGTCGAAGACTGCGGGAGCCACGTTTTTCATGGTGGTTATTTACGAGCTCCTCTATACTGGCATTGGGCAGTTCATCGCAGCGTATGCGCCTAATGCAGTGTTCGCATCGCTTGTCAATCCATTGCTGGTAGGAGCTATTGTTTCTTTCTGTGGCATCCTCGTGCCGTACGACCAGATGGTTACTTTCTGGAGGTACTGGATGTACTATTTGAACCCTACTACCTACCTGGTCGGAAGCGTCCTTACTTTTGTCACCTTTGATGTTGACGTGGCCTGTGAGGAGGAAGAAATCGCCTTGTTTGACCCTCTGCCGAACTCGACGTGCGGAGAGTACCTTGAAGCATACCTGGCTGGGTCTGGCGCAAACTTGCTCAACCCTGACGACATTAAGGGCTGCCAAGTGTGCCCGTACACAAAGGGCAGCGACTACCTACGAACTATTAATCTTGGTGATTATTACTATGGATGGGCAGGCGCCGGTATTGTTGTTCTATTCATATGCAGCTCTTATGGTCTGGTGTACTTATTGATGAAGATGAGGACAAAAAAGTCTAAAAAGGCTGAGTAGAAGCTAGGAGCTATCTTTAGAGTCGACTAACTGTATGTAATATCTTTACTTTTTTCATTTTATTTAAACAAACGTATTACTTTCTACTTCTCTCATATTCTGCCGTAATCTCAACTACCTTCGGTATCCCCTTTTTGTCGTTGTCTTCCCCATCGGCCTATAATACGTCCCTTGCTTATACCTATATCTCTATCTTGCAAATAGAGGCATATTTGATAACACGAAATCACCACTGATTAGGTCCATATTCGGTCAGTCCCGTCCTGTTCTCTCCATTTTATGGACTACAAAGCAACATCATTAGTTCTTTACGGGCAGAGTGGTGCGTTTGGTTCAAACCGAGTTAGAATCCCAAGGAAGGATCGGGTACAATCGCGCCGCACCCCCGAAAAACGAGTTATTGAGGGTCATCAAAATGGATACCGACTGGTACGATTTGCTATCATCCTCGTTGCCGGATACGGTACCAGAAAATATGCACTAGCTCCCGAAGGTTGGATCCAAGATAACCACTTTGGAAACTATTGTGAGCAGCACTTACGACGAAAATTTGTCTCAACAACCTAGGTTTGAGAGCATGATAGCTGCGACCGTCGTCAACGGCCCCTCTCGTTTCAGCGCGATATCGAACGACCAACCATCCCGATACCTAATAGCGTGGCCATTTGGTGACGAACCGGTTACAAGCTAAAAGCAAGCCAGATCCCTTGTCGACCCCGGAGACCCTGGAGAGATCTTTTTGGAGCCAGAATCACAGAAGTCTGGTGATAGGAGGCAATTCATGATGAGGGCTATCTATGCCGGCTATGCTATGATCGCCGAAAGCTAGTTTGACTACATATTCATAGTAGGTTTGCTACTGCACGCTGCCATTGCCCTGCTACACACGATATATGTTGTCAAGACAGGCACAACAAGTGGAGCGTGAGAGAGCATGTTGTCCTCTCTAAAAATTCGGCGCTGCCTCCGGAGCACATTCTCGCTAGTGCTTCAGCTAGAGTACAGTCTTTCAAGACGGTCAAGTCGATTGTTTGGGTGGAAACTTCGGATGAAGCTATTGCAAGGGGGCGAGCTTCAGTTGAGGATCAAGGATGCTTAAAGCCAGGGGATTAGAAGTTAAACTCTGTCGTCGAGGTAGCCTATGGGGCGATGGAGATCAGATACAGATCGCTTGCGGAACGAAATGTGGCATCCCCTTGATTGCGTGGCAGAACCCTCGGGTTCGGTTTCGCATTCAGCTCAGATTAAGCCAGCTCGCATAATAATTCAATATAAATCTAAAACATCTATCAATAAAAAGGTAACTATAGACCTCTTTCTATTTACCTAGATACTCCTTATATCTTATAAGACTAATTATTATTCTTTTCAGGTTCAGGTTCAGGTTCTATTCCTACTCGGTTTTAGCCGCCATTCCCCGGCAGCCATGCCCGGTAAGCGGGGTTTGGCCGGCAGCCGAAGCGCCCCGAATGTTTATCCGTTGCGCCCCACTTCGCCAAACGCCAACTGGCGTTTGGCCAGCCGCCTCCAGACTTCCCACTTCTCTCCTTAAACCTCTATCTACAACTGGCTGGCAACCTCTGTAGATCGCGGTTCTAAATACTAATATACATATGATTTTAGGCTCTTACGGGGCGAGTTATACGCTCCGTGTATGCGTCCTCCTACCTACAGTCTCCCTCAGTGCTCAGCTTCGTCTGATTACGGACTGGTCCTGAATTGCCCAAGGACCTGGGTTTGTTCCATGAATTCGACGACCTTTACTGCTACTTTGCGTTCGCTTAGTAGTTGTCGGAGATTTTGACGTCCTGGAAATTGGCCTAGTTCCTGGTTTCGAAGTGTGGTGTGCTTCCTGCATTGAAGCAGGATGTGGGCGACTGTTTGCCGTCCTTCGCCGTAGTTGCATCTCGGGTCGGTGACTCATGGCACTCTTCGTTTGAAGAGGAAGTTATTCATCCCAATCTTTTCCGTTCGGAGTTGGATGTAAATGGCGCTCTGCCTCTTGCTGAAGTGCTTGTGTGGCTGTAGTACTTTCGGTGTTGGCTCTGGCGTGTGCCTGAAGGTTGCCCGGCCCCTGGTTTCCTGTTGCCACTGTGTTTGCCATCTTTGTTTGACAACTCTGCGCGACCATAGTTTCAACATGGATTTCAAGGAATGCAGTACGGGGGGTTGCTGTGCCCTTGGTCCCGGCGGACCTCTTTGTCGCCATCCTGTGGCTTCTTTGGCCGCTCGGTTAGCCGCTTCGTTGCCGTATATCCCCTTGTGGGCCGGGATCCATCTGATCTGAACGGTTAAACCTCGTGTTCGTAGTTCCTGTATTTGCGATGTGATGTCTTGGAGGAGGTATGACCCGGATTTGCCTCTGGGCCTCGCCACCGACCTGATAGCTGCTTGGTTATCTGTGTATA
Source organism: Fusarium sp. MBC 441 (assembly GCA_030779165.1). Lineage (NCBI taxonomy): Eukaryota > Fungi > Ascomycota > Sordariomycetes > Hypocreales > Nectriaceae > Fusarium > Fusarium sp. MBC 441. The sequence continues at coordinate 10,121 of JAPFTC010000280.1, forward strand.
TCAAAACTTTCTTTCTGGTGTTGCCTCTGTCTCTATCCTCCCAGGCAAGTTGTAGAGCCAATGTGGCCGTTGATGCCACTTCCATCCGTGTATATGTGTAAGGCATCTGGCTCGTTGCTGGTGCCGTACTGGTGTCTCGCTTGCGCCTTCTCGTCGCTCTCTTCAATGAACGTTTCTGGGCCGGTCCACTATGGTGGGACGACGTGCGGGGTAATAGCTTCCATTTTCTCTAGATCAAAACCTCCTTCGTCCTGTATGGCCTTTTGTATTGTTCTGCGCGGGCTCATGTTTGTCCTTTCTTCCCTCGCTTGGCCGGAGTTGTGCTGGGGTTCTTGATTCTCATTGCTGATTCTTCCCAGGCA
>JAPFTC010000281.1:0-53020 GCA_030779165.1 Fusarium sp. MBC 441
CCCCCCCCCCCAATTGCCTAAATTGGCTATCGCCGGTCACATCATGCTGACTCAATACGACCACCAACCGAGATCCTGCAGAGCGTATTCCCTGTCGCTGAAGCCAGCGTCATTCGACCATGCTCCTTCGTGAAACTGCAACCGTCAACCAACAGAGCGACTCCATTGAGTTGCACAAGGCCCACTGTGCTGCCTAGCAGACGCAGCATATAAACCACCCTCACTCCGTCAGCTTGACCTCCTCTTCTCACCACGAATCACATACGAATCATACAATCACCAATCATGGCAAGAATCAAACCTAGCTGGGAACAATCACCTGAGCCCGAGCCCGAGTCTGAGTCTGAGCCGCCTCGATTTCTGTCAAGGTTCAGGCGACGCAGCAAGAAGAAGCCCGAGCCAACGCCTAAAGACATCCTCTCCGTCCCTGACAATCCCCAACCAAACTCGCCACTATTCAGACTGTTACCAGCAGAAGTGCGCAACCAGATTTTTGCCCTTGCTCTCACCGACTATGAGGATCCTTCTCCAGACAATCACTATGATAACAATACCTGCTTCACCCGGCCCTCATACTTTGCGCCGCGCAAGACGGACACTACCCTGCTACGTACCTGTAGAGCCGTCTACCGCGAGTGCAGATTCCTGCCCTTTATGTTGACCGAGCAGTTGCATTGGCTTTCCCACGACGAGCGTGCGCCTCCAGAGTACGATGTCGACACTGCCGTGGATAAGCTGCACGCCACAGCTAAGGAGATCGCCCAGCAGATGGGCCAGGAACAAGTCCAAATCGAGGGTATCAGAGCGTTTCCTCAGATGTTCAAGTTGGAACAGGGTGACTTGGAAAGACTCCTGGGGACGCCTTATATGGACCCCAAGAGACTCACGATCACGATTCGACACGCAGACTGGTGGGATTGGGAGGACGATGCACCACTTCGCTTCGAGGGTTCCTGGATTAGGAACGTTAGCAACGAGCTGTCCCCCAGCCTGAATGAGATATGTATCGAGATGGAAACTTTGGAGCGCAAGAAGCACCAGGCTGATCGCATCGCCAAGATGATGATTGAGCGCTGGTTCTTCAAGAAGCCAGACGGAACCGTTCTCGTTGCCGACACAAAGGGGTCAACCAGGCAGGAGAGTCGGTGGAGGGGAACCAGCCGCTGGCACAACAAGAGATGGGTTCGTGATGAGACGGAGGAGGGCGTCATCGACTACTACATTGTTTCTGTGACGTTCAGGCCTCGACATGTGATTGAGAGGAGCGGAGGTAAAATCAGTGAGCATGTGAACAAACAAGCTGAGACCAAAGACTATAGCGATGATGGGCTTAGCCTTCGCTTGCCTGATGAGACTCCGATGCACTGCCCGAAGCCATGTATCTACGAGAGTGAGGATTTCGGGTGGTGGTGTGGAAATGGCGATACTGACGATGAGGAGGAGGATGAGGAGGCAGAGGGGAGTGAGGAGGAAAGTGATGAGGGGGATGAAGGAAGCAATGGAGAGAGCGATGAAGGCAGCGATGAGGGGGATGATGAAGAGGATGATGATGATCCGGCCAATGGACCAAATCAGGCACAGACACAGGCACAGAGGGGTGCGAACTGCTTTGCAAGGAGCGGCGGCGAGGGAACTGAGAGGCTGTAGGGGAGTGGCAGTTTCACAGCTGACAACGGGTGATGCCAAGGATGGGGAGGATTGTATACATATAGCCTTATGAGAACGACAATTGCAATTCGAAAACAGAGGCTTACACGACTACATTCCAACTATCACTCAATGTGGCTTGACAGGTAGCCTCGTTATACATGATGCTCTCCTCCGACACCTTTCGGGAGCATCACCATTGTCAAAAGACCACAACTACATGACGTTAACTGACTCGTTAACCATCACCGTCGCAATCGCCGTGCCCTAGCGCATCCAAATACTTTACCTTTGTTCTGGGTCCCTGCAGCCCCATCCCCAAAGCTAGCACATTCCAGTCACTCCGACCTCAGTTACCAGGTCCTCGGCGCGGGCGCACGAGAAACGCCGCAACGGGTCCCTTTGTCCGGCACTTGCGCGGGAATGGACAGATAATAACAAAGGGGGCGCGATCGAGTCATTTGGAACCTTTACTAACCCAGAGCATTGGTAGCAATAGGCTATGATGGCGTTGCTGAATGGGACTGCCAAGTTATTCAGCCAGGTTGGTTTGCTTCAACGTGTTGAGCCCAACACCAGGAGCGTATCTATAGTTAGGTACAGCGGCCCTTTCAGGCCTTATAGCTCCAATTCAACAAAGAACCACCGCCCCCACGACTGCCTAAAATTTCGTCACGTCCAACCACCACCTCACCGAAAACAACTCTCGCGACAACCAGGCGTCGCATAGAAGATCCATTCAATCGACCACCTCGACACCCAACCTTTTCCTTTTCCTTTCTTCATCATGGATAAGACGCAACCTCTTCAAGAGCCCTCGCAAGCGGAACACCCGCCGAGCCGAGAAGAGCAAGCACCTACGACCGCAAAGTCACGAAAGAGAGAGATCGACAGCGACAGCGGCGCCGAACCTCTGACGAAACGAGCACGATTAACGCAGAAAAACTTAGCCCTATTCGACAAGATGGATAAGAAGAAGTCCTCAGACCCTACAGAGGAGTCAAAGACAACTAAGACCACCTCGACGACAACATCTGGCTTTGCCGATAAAGCTTATAAGAATCATATCCTCCACCCGCACTACTCCAAGCGACCTACAAATATAGACGATATCCGCCGACGACATGGCGCATCCCGCGACACTGCGTCGCCTCCGGAATCTATCTATGAACGATACGCCGACAGAATCGAGGGAGCCGGTAATGAGGCGACCACAGTCATTGAGTCGAGTAAGTTGCTGAAGGAATATAACGATAAGGGTTATCGCCGAGCCTTCAACCGACCATTCACAAATGCCCCGCAGGACGCCGGGTACAATAATGGCTTATCCGCTCCGCAGCCCGACTTCGTCGAAGGACTGGCAAGGGGAGAGTTTCGCCCGCTCCCAGTTGATGACCACGTCCCTGGGGCTGTCCTCTACAGAGATGACCCCTTGTCCGTGACGCTACCGCACGTAGCCGGAGAATGGGAAGGCCCCAACGGCAGCGTGAGAGAAGCGGAACTCCAAAGCGCCTACGACGGAGCAGCCATGGTCTACGCGAGAAGACAGGCCCTTGCCTTCATGGGGAAATCAGATCCCCCGGGACATGCAGCAATCACGACATTCACTACAGATGGCACCATTCTCAATATGTACGCTCATTACGCAGCCTCATCAGAAGAAGACAAAGATACACTCGAGTACCACCAGTGCAAGTACGCATCAACGAACATAAGGGACTCCCACCAAGGACACAAAGACGGACGAAGAGGTCTCAGGAATAGCCAAGACTATGCGAAGGACCAGTCGTACGCCCTGAAGGACCAGCTGAGAAAACACTGGAAACAACAACGCAGCACCGTCCACCCCATCGCCGAAGAAGAGCCTCTGCTCGTGCCAGATAAGGCTCTTGAAGAAGCAAGCGCAGACGAAGAGGCGCCTCCATACGAAGAAGTAGCCGACGAGGACTACGAGGTAGTCGAACAACAGCCTATTCACCAGCCCACGCCTCCTACATTGTCTAGGCCTAAGCGCAGCCAGAAGCAAAAGGCCCAAATCTCGCAGGAATCGTCGAGCATATCTTCCAGGTATAGGAGCAAGCTCAGGAGCTACTGGAAGAAGGATCGCGAGACTAGTTAATACTATCACGTGCATTCGGATGGTACTGTCTCTTGGCTTAACGACGATAAGGACGACAGACGCGACTAAGTACAGTCGTTGGGATATCGACCATGGAGGAGGGGAAACCTGTTACAACCTGCCAAGCCATGTCAGCGTTGTAGGCACGTGACCCCAGTTAGTCACATACGCGCGGCTAGATACAAGGTTAAGAGTATTAAACCTATATTTAGTAAATTACTTAATTAATATTCTAGTATTACTCTTATTTTAATAGCATGCACGTAGATTCGTACCTTAACAAACCGAAGCCACTATAAGGTACCAAGCTATGGCACGATTTATTCACACAAGGTTAGAGTTGCTCTAGAACAAGTACGAGTCAGAGATCAGAACGCCGCTGTATGCTTCATGGTCATGGCCAATGACGCGGTCTATCAATTAAGGGTCATTATATCCAAAGATGTCGTCGTCGTCGCAAAGATAATATGTACAGTTATGCAAAGGTGTTTCCCTCCAGTCATGGATGTACACTATAGCAGGTTGACGCCAAGGGCGAAACCACCAAGCACTGCGAATACCCAGCCAAGAGGCATGGGTTGCCAGGCGGCTGAGTCGTCGTCGCCGCCATTGTTGTTGTCCGAGTTGGCTCCCGCTGTGACGGTGACGGTTCGTTGGGGTCCGACTGTCTGTGTTGTTACGACGCCGGTTTGGCAATTGCGCTCAAACTCGGGACATGATGTGACGGTGTAGGTGGTTGTGTAGGCTGATGTAGCCAGGCCTGTCCTCGTGGGGGATCTGGTGACGGTTGCCTGTAGGTCTTGTTAGCAATGGTTCATCTTGGAGAATCGAGAATCTTACGTGTCCAGTGGTAAAGGCATCGCCCTCTTTACACTTGCCCGTCTCAGTGGGAACAGCATCCTTGCCAGATCCAACAACCACGATATCCTCATCACCACAGTTGGCAGCCTGCGCAATATGCACCTCCTTGTTATCCCAGTCAAAGACAAAGTATCCAGCCCGAAGAACAGAGTCGCCGAGAATCTGCTGGTTGGTTGTAACCACGATACCAACGTAGCACTGTCCGTAACCCATCTCGAGAATGAGATCGCTGAGGGGAACACGGACAAGCTTGTTGCCAAAGCCAAAGTCGGCTGTGGCGTCGCGGTCTCGGTTCTCGCAGTCGGTGAGGTAGAAGCCCTCACCGTTGTCCTGCACATCAAGCATCTCGAGAATTGGCTTCGCAGCCTCGAAATGCAGACGGGATAGTGTGCTTCCTGAATCAAGGATGACGTTCTTATCCGCATCATCAAGGTCGAACTCGTGCTCCTCGCCCTCGGTGGTCATGCCAATGCTGCTCAACTCCACAGCGAGACGGTACTCGCCGCCCTCGCCGCGAATAATAGGTCGCTTCTCCAGTTTGCCGATGAACTTGTTGCGGTCAATGCCGCCGTAAATGACGGCACCCTCATCAGCGTCGGAATGGCGCAGATCCAGGGCATAGACACGGCTGTTGATAAGACCCTCGACAGCCATGGACGTCAACAGCAGTCGGTAAGGATCGTCATTGTCGAATCCACCCCTCGTATCCGGTGCAAGACCCAAAATACCCTGAGCAATACCATCACTCTCAATCAACACACCAAACGTCTGGTTCTCAAGCTTGGCGTCTCCAAAGGTGAATGTATCGGCATAGTATCGAATCGTGGCCGACGTGTGAGTCGAGGGATCCGAAGCGTCACCGTATCTGAGTGTTTCCCTTCCAAAGGGACCGATGGGCGGTGTCGTCGAGTCGTCGGGCTCATACTGTCCCATCTCATGACACATGTTGTACTCTCTTATACTGCTGGCCTCGTCGCAGTCGGGGTTGACCCAGAGCTCGTTGGAGCCAGTATCGAGGAGGACGGTAATCTTTTGCGGCGGCGTGCCGATCTCAACTGTTTCTCATCGTTAGAACTGTAACCTTTTTTCAAGTCTTTTATCTCAAACGCACGATCAGTCGCGTAGAAATATCCCATATTGTCCAACACGGCTACAAAGGCATCGCCATCTCGTCTCGTCTTTTCCTTCTTGGGCTTCTCAACGGTGCCGACATGCACCGAGAGGTAACCCTTGCCGGTCTTTGATCGCGGGAAGCTCAGCGCATCGGCGCAGCTGAGCGCAACGGCGGCGGTGCCTAATGTCGTCCACCTCATGGCTTATACCGAACCTCTAGTCGAAGTCCAAAGTGCAAGATTGATGAAGAATCACACTGCATCATGTCGTACGCGCTGGAGGGCACCCTACCTTTTGTTTAAAGAGCGACAGCGCAGAACAGCACAGGAACCCCCCCTTGTCGGTGGCCCCGGTGGCGCAAGCTACGGGGTGGCATTGGCCTTGGTTGGCGTCTGGATCCTTGGTGTCCCAGTGCCAAGTCGAGCCTTAATTGGGGAAGCTGAAAGACGGCCCCCTCTCTCACCCCGGGCGGCGGCAGTCGGGAGCATGGCCTTGAACATTGGATTCTTCCATGGCTGACGCCTTGTGGCTTGAGAGATATTGGGACGCACGTTCCCGCAGCTTATGAACGTCGTGAAGGGGGTGTGAGGATGCAGCTGAAGGTCAGCCAGTTGAGCATTCCTCCTTTTAAAGTTGACTTTCTTTAACTCTTTCTTCAACAGCCTGAACACACATTCATTAAGCATAACGCCCTACCTCAGTCCCCCCTCCATGTTTCACTCACCCCGTCATCCTTCGGCATCCCTCCCCTCAGCCGCCCCATATCGCCTTCGACTCCGCCTCGCTGGGCAAGCTAACTTGCTCAGGCGGGAGATTAGCGTTGCTGGGGTTTGAGCACACACACACTCAGCGGGATCCTCGGCCAACCTTGCTTGCTGACATTTTGCCCTGGCAGAGAGGGGATAAAGCGTGGTAATGATTCGTGATGTCTGGAGTCTCTGTCTGCACGCTACGATCGAGTGTGGCCAGGTGATGCGATTGCTTCTGGGGTAAGGGGCGTCTTACTTACGCGGCCTCCTCTTTTTGTCAATTTGACGCCTCTTTCGTCTTGATCGGGTACGTCTTGGTGGCTTGATTGAGACACAAGCTGAGAATCGTATTCATCATCTATCGAGGTTGGAATAAGCTGTAGTGGCATTGCTCAGTCTTGGTTTCCTGGGATGGCTCTGGACTCCGCTTACCGTCAGATGGATGCCAAATTGGGGCGGGATAAGCCTTGTGAGGCAGAACGAGGATCTTTATCCTTGTACTGTTCTTGTTTCGAATTCATCCACACAACCTGGTAATTTACACCGCCAACCAACAGTACGTGAAGCACTCTGTAGAGAACAAACAAGACATCTGCATATGAGGTTATTTCTTCTTGATGCCTCAACCTGTCCTTGATTGGATCTTTAACGAAAATCAAGTCAGACCCGTCCGCGGACCTTACCATGCCTCCCCTGGCTCATCCTGGTGGCTCTCAGCCTTGAGGGCCTCTTCCGCTGCTTGGCGTCCCTTGTCTCATTTCGCATGCGGAACACTGAGTCTCCGAGAGCACAAGCCAAGAGGGTTGCTTCAGTCAGCTGGTCAAGCCTCAACGGCCAAGACACGCCTCAGTCTAGGGTAATTTGCAGGGCAACATGGTGAGATTTGCTTCTGCTTCAGCTTTGAGACCGTGACATTGAATAAAGGATGGAATGAACGAATTGAGAAGATGCTCTGTTGTGCTTCATGTCTATTTCATGTGTAGTCACACAAGCCTTCATGTTGTGTAGCGAAGTCGTCCATGAACATCTGCAGGTACATACCCACGATGCATAATCCATTCGCCCAATGGAGCAAATCATCACGCACATCATCCAGACCAATCTAACTCTTCATCACAACATGGTTGTATCCTTTTATATCTATCATACATTTTTCTTATTCTACATGTCAGCATCTGTGATCATCATGCATGGCAAATGACTTAAGCCTTGCGGACACCCGACACCAACAGGGCAACGCTACCCATCTGCCTCCTCACATCCTCCTTGTTAACATCATGAGTATCCTCAACCTCTCCCCACTGTCCCGTCTGCCAGTCAACCTCCAGACTGGTAGCAACAGACGCCTCTTCAACGCCAAACTTTTTGCCTTGGTTGAGCTCGCCCTTGCCAACCGATCCCTCACTCCACTCAACGATGAACCGTGCAGCCGCAATTAGACTCTTGCCTGCAAGGGTAGCTCGCTCTAGTCCCGCAATCTCAAAGGCGTCGAGGCCTGTGATCCATCCCTGCACAACCTCTCGGACACCGGGAGCCTGCCTCTGGGGCAGAATTGAGTGACCATCAAGAACGGGTGTAATGGTGATGCCTGGCCAGACATGGGTTGTAAGGAACGACACAATGTCCTCGGCTATCCGCTTCTGAACATCCCGAAGTGACTCTCCCGCATCGTTCTTCAAGTCGTGCTCTCTAGCCGGAGGCGCCCAGCACAGAATTGAGTCGGTGTCAAGGTATCGGAGGAGCGTAGTAGCGATGGCGTTTCGGACCTCCGAGATCTCGGCTCCGGAGGCTTTGTCGGCTTCAGCAATATCGAGGGCTCGGCAAGTAAGACTTGTAAGGGGGATCAAATGCTGTCGTGTCGCATCTTGAGCCGAAGTCAAAAGGTCCCATTCGAGAGCGAGTGCCGAGGCGAGGTCGGGCTTCGAGATCGGGAGGCTGACAATTTCCTTGGACACAGGGTGCCTCAATGGCCGAGCATCGAGGAAGATTTGCAACGTGCCTGTTCAAGAATACTCGTTAGCCCACTGCTATCAAGATAACTGGACCCGATCAATGGCAATAATTGCCCATCTTCACTTACCATCTACTTCCTTGACTCCCACATCCTTCCAGAACCTCTTCCTCAAGGGGCCGCTTCCCTTTCCACCGCTCGCACTCCTCAGCTCCTTGGCATTCTTGAGCATCTCAGCCTGCTTCCTCCGCCTTGCGACACGCTGGTGAACATTCTCGGCGGCTGGTAGCGGTGGCTCCGGTGGCGGACCGGTCCCGACGATGGAGGCGACATTGGCGGGCTTCGCAACGGTCGAGTGAATCGGACGGATGAAGACGGGGGCATTGGCGAGCCGAGGAACCAGCCGTAGCGGTAGCCGTGTCGTAGGCTTCATTATGGCGACGAATTCGTGGTGGAATTGGGTTGAGTCTAGGAAAGATTTGAGGCTGGAGGGCAGAATGGAAAGCCGCAAACCCGCCGGAGTGGAAAATTGGGTCCGGCTGAAGAGGCTCGGAGCCGGTGGATTCAGGGTCGACATGATGTCACCCCGAGAGATGGGAGCTCGCCAAAGACAACATTGCAAGGGTGATTCTGGCTAAATAGAGCTTGGATTCGACAATCGGAAATGTAGAATCTAGATAAGAGCATTTGGCATTTATTAAAAGATTGTACCAAAGCTTCTGGGTTGGAGCTTAAACTTGTCGAGGTACTTTGGATAGCAGTACTCCACGGCGCTGCAGCGACACATTGTGAGAGCATACAAGGAAAAGACTCCTAGTAAAGAGACTGTCTAAATAGGAAACACATATTGAATCCATATGAAGTCCAATGAAACCTTTTTATTGCATCCCGCAAGACAACCGAATCGTTGCACCTCCTTGCCAAAGTTGACACGAATCCCAGTCCACGATAAGGGGCTGATAGCTGTCACGTGATGCGGCACGACCCATCCATCCCTGACAAGAGTAACTGCGACGTGGTGATTCTGGATGAGCGCCTCGACCGCAACCACCAAGTCTCCCTCACCAAACCGCTCCCCCCACGACCCAGCTTGCCCAACATGAGTTACGGCAAAAAGGACGAAGACGCCGACCTCGGTTTGGTCAAGGTGGACCGCACTCAGGTGTTCCAGGAAGGTCCGTCTCGAGCAATCGCCCTCTTGCTGTTCCCCCCACCGTCCAAGTTCAAGTCAAGCTAAATAGGTCGACAGCACGACTCTTCAACTCGTCCCCGATCCAGCCTCGAAGATGTCGCATTCTCCTCACAAAGATCGCCCTCCTCCTCTACACGGGTGAAAAGTTCCCTACCAACGAAGCCACCACCCTCTTCTTTGGCATCTCCAAGCTGTTCCAGAACAAGGATGCCTCCCTCCGCCAGATGGTCCACCTTGTCATCAAGGAGCTTGCCAACTCGGCCGAGGACATCATTATGGTCACTAGCACCATTATGAAGGATACTGGAGGCAGCACCGATGCCATTTACCGACCCAACGCCATCCGCGCCCTCTGCCGCATCATTGATGTAGGTTGTCCTGATGCTGGCGCCTCCACCGACTCTACTGACACTAAACAAGGCCACGACTGTCCAATCGATCGAGCGAGTGATGAAGACTGCGATCGTCGATAAGAACCCCTCGGTTTCTTCTGCCGCCCTCGTCTCCTCCTACCACCTTCTCCCGATTGCCAAGGATGTTGTTCGACGATGGCAGAGCGAGACTCAGGAGGCCGCTGCCTCTAGCAAGTCATCTGGCGGCTTCTCCCTCGGATTCTCCACCTCGAGCAGCCAGATCCCCATGAACCACTCGACCATGGCGCAATACCACGCTGTCGGACTTTTGTATCAGATGCGCTCCCACGACCGAATGGCCCTTGTCAAGATGGTTCAGCAGTTTGGCGCAGCTGGTGCGCTCAAGAGCCCCGCTGCTATTGTCATGCTTGTCCGACTTGCTGCACAACTCGCCGAGGAGGATCCTTCGCTGAGGAAGCCCATGATGCAGCTTCTTGACGGCTGGTTGCGACACAAGAGCGAGATGGTCAACTTCGAGGCTGCCAAGGCCATCTGCGACATGCGAGATGTGTCCGACGCCGAGGTGTCGCAAGCTGTCCATGTCCTCCAGCTGTTCCTGACCTCCCCTCGTGCCGTCACCAAGTTTGCCGCTCTGCGCATCCTCCACAACTTTGCCAGCTTCAAGCCTACCGCCGTCCACGTCTGCAACCCCGACATCGAGCTTCTCATCTCCAACAGCAACCGATCGATCGCCACATTCGCCATCACCACTCTGCTCAAGACGGGCAACGAGGCTAGCGTCGACCGATTAATGAAGCAGATCTCTACCTTTATGTCTGAGATTACCGACGAGTTCAAGATTACGATTGTCGAGGCTATCCGAACATTGTGTCTCAAGTTCCCCAGCAAGCAGGCCGGCATGCTCACCTTCCTTAGTGGAATCCTGCGTGATGAGGGCGGTTATGAGTTCAAGAGGGCTGTCGTTGAGAGCATGTTTGACCTGATCAAGTTTGTTCCCGACTCCAAGGAGGATGCTCTCGCCCACCTGTGCGAGTTCATTGAGGACTGCGAGTTCACCAAGCTGGCTGTCCGAATTCTCCATCTTATCGGTCTTGAGGGTCCCAAGACCGCTCAGCCCACCAAGTACATCCGATATATCTACAACCGAGTCGTGCTTGAGAATGCGATTGTGCGAGCTGCCGCTGTCACCGCCCTTGCCAAGTTTGGTGTTGGCCAGAAGGATCCTGAGGTCAAGAGCAGTGTCCGCGTTCTCCTTACTCGATGCTTAGATGACGTCGATGATGAGGTTCGCGACCGTGCCGCTCTCAACCTGAAGCTCATGGCCGAGGAGGACGATGAGATGGCTGCTCGATTTGTCAAGAACGGTAAGCAAGAAATAGACGTAAATGTGAATAATGCTAATTCGCCTACAGAGAACATGTTCTCTCTCCCCTTCTTCGAGCAGCAGCTTGTCCTGTACGTCACCTCGGACGACAAGTCTGCCTTCGACAGCCCCTTCGACATCTCCAAGATCCCCATTGTCACTCGGGAACAGGCCGACGCCGAGGACCGTACCAAGAAGCTCATCGCCACCACTCCTACCCTCAAGGCCCCCAAGGTCGGCCCCACCAAGACCTCTGGCGCCGAGGCTCAGGCATCTGCTACTGCCCAGGCTCAGCGATATGCCCAGGAGCTGTTGGAGATTCCCGAGATGAAGGAGTTTGGCAGTGTGCTCAAGTCATCGCCTCTGCTTGAGCTCACTGAGGCTGAGACTGAGTACGTCGTTACTCTAGTTAAGCACATTTTCAAGGAGCACATTGTTCTTCAGTACGAGGTCAAGAACACTCTCCCCGACACTGTTCTCGAGAACGTGTCCGTTGTCGCCACACCCTCGGACGATGAGGAGCTCGAGGAGGTCTTTATCATCCAGGCCGAGAAGCTTCCCACCGACCAGCCCGGCAAGGTGTATGTGGCCTTCAAGAAGATCAACGGCGAGGGCTCTCTGCCCATCTCTACCTTTTCCAACATCCTCCGATTCACCAGCAAGGAGATTGACCCCTCCACAAATGAGCCCGAGGAGACTGGCTACGATGATGAGTACGAGGTGGCCGAGTTCGACCTTACTGGCAGCGATTACGTGATTCCCACATTCGCTGGCAACTTTAGCCATATTTGGGAGCAGGTTGGTGCTTCCGGCGAGGAGGCCACAGAGACTCTCCAGCTTAGCGGCATGTCCAGCATTGCAGGTACGTTGAAATATCACATGAATGAGGAGAGCAAGACTAATCAATTCCACAGAGGCTACCGAGCAGCTCACCAAGGCTCTCTCCTTGCAACCCCTGGAGGGCACCGATGTCCCCGTCAACCAGACTACTCATACGCTCAAGCTTCTGGGCAAGACTGTTGGTGGCGGCCGGGTAGTTGCCACGGTGCGGATGGCATTCTCTTCAAAAACGGGTGTGACGACCAAGATCACGGTGCGAAGCGAGGAGGAGAACGTCGCCACGCTGGTTGTCGCGTCGGTGGCTTAAGTCTGGGCGAGCCGGCGTTGAGGATAATGATGTATCGAAGCTTGGCGGTCTTAGACATGCCTCCAGGAGCGAGTAATGTAACTGTCATGATTCATTCTAGAGCAGAGTCTCGGTTGTCACACTGTAGACGCCTCGGGTCAAGAGCCGAACCATCGGAGGATGCTTGCATTCATTTGGGTATGGAGCTGGCGTGTAGAGAATGGAGGACTGGTAGAAGGGAGCGAGAAGGTTCAAGAGCATGTTTATACGGGGCATGGTTGTTTCTAGTCATGGTATTTCTGCAAAAAGATGGAAGTTTGCTGCCAAGTCTGTGTGAAGAGTGATTCTACTAAGGAATGGTGCTTTGGTGATGACAACCATGCTGGCCGGCCCGCCAGCGCTTCCAACTATATTACGATGACTGTTATGTAAGAAGAAATATTGATAAATATTTGGTGATAATTGTCTCAGCGGTATGCCAGATATCGCTCCCCCTTTGCCACTGTTGGGTAATTTGATGAGCTGGGGTTTGGGTGTTAACAAGCATCAGGACGAAATGCATTACGCCAGGCTACTGTTGGATTGGCACCCTACTTATCTTGACGACTTCCATCGTTTCTTATGCTTTGGTTTGGCGTTTAGCTTTTACACATAGTAAATATCGTGTTTGGAACGCTGTCCGTCTTGCATACTGGCTTGTCCTGACCTAGACCGGGTTAATAGGTCGTAGATACTGGACAAGACTGGTGACTAAGAGCATCATAATTGTGCATCTGGGTTCTCTAAAATCTCTGGTGCCGAGAAATTTGTTTTGTTTCTTGATGTTTTTGTTAGGATCAACAAGCTGATTTGCTTGGCACCTTGATGAGCGAGTGTGTTCGGCGATGGTTGACAGCATCTAGACAGGATCAAACGTCGACAAACACGTACCTATCGTGGGTATTTAAAGTCTTCCGAAGTGCCAAGAGCCTGCAATTCAATCTTTACAGTTTCTCCTGAGCTAAAGTACTATATTGTTCTGTCCACGGCGGCTCGACTGACTTGCTCTCCGAGAGCATGACTTCAGTCGCAGTCGGGTCGTTGGCCGGGGGGCCAGAGTCCAAGAAAGATACCAAGTATATATGTATGTTCCCAACAACTCCCGATGGCAACAGATTATCGGGATTCTTCTAACCGAAGACTCCATGGCACCTCCGGAGGAAGACTCATCTCTCCCCATCGACCCAATCCTGATGGACTCCAATGAGAAGATCCATGCGACCTTGTGGTGGCTTCGTTCTCAGTCCTATTTGGAGAGAGGATCTTATCGTCACGAAGCGCTTCGTCTCAATTGAGCTTGAGAGATCGCATGAAGCAAGCGTTTTGTCTGCTCCATCTTGACTGGCGTCTACGGTCAACCCGTCTCCTCCGAAACCTGTATCATCTCCTACACCCTATTCTGTTCGTTTCATTTAAAAGCCACCTAAAGAACTGTATATAGAATGATGACATGAAACATAACAGACAAATCACCCGCATTGTCTGCGAGGCAGTCGCAAGCTATGCTCGGATGGCTCGTCACTCCCACATTGTCCGCCATTTCCCGTTCAGCTTTGGTGATGGGCCTGAACAAGACCGTTGAGATGTCGGCTTTGGCCCGGCTGCGTGAGCGCCAGACTCTGCATCAGCTCGGCTTTGGGCTGTACCTTCTCTTTCTTCTTCCTTCATCACTATATACCCTTATATATACGCCAACCCTCACCATCTCTCGTCATATTGGTGACATCACGTCAACCAATGGGTTAAGAGTCAGGGCATACCGTTGTCTTTGGCCTCTTGCTCAAAGTTGGAAGGCACTTGATCGTGCCAAAAAGGCCTGGAGAGACTGAGGGAGATCTCTGGGGTGGGCTCCAGTCGACTGGAACATCTCAGGCAATGGACCCGAGAAACATTGTCGCTGGCCGCGCGAACGCAGACAGTGCCCCCAGCTTACAGCTGAAGCAGACAGCACTTTGCGATACCTGCCCTGAAGGTTAACGAGTTTTTGGAACTGGCCGATAAGATTCGGCAACTGGCTACAGCATATTGTTATGTTCCAGACCCCGAGACCTTTTGGACTCGGATGGACCGCCTCTGGGACGAAGCAAGTCCTGTGGGATACGAACCCCGACATTCTACCCCCTGGTTCGGTTATGTATGAGCGAGTTCAGTGAGAATATTGACTCTCACTTTCACCTGAAGACCCCCTGTCTGGAAATTCTCGCTGTGACTGGGTTGTTAGTTTCCGGTGGAAGTTCCATCCGACGCCATGCCCCAAAACGTCGCCCTGCAGGAAAGACTGGTCTTGATTGAGGGACCTGAAGAATAAATGTGCCGCCGAGGGCATTTTGGGAGGCTTCGATTGAGCTTCTGGGCCGTGGAACTGGCCAATCTACATACGGATGAAGTGTGAGAAAACCGCGTCGACGAACCTAGAAGTTGCTGACTCTGTGAAGCCAGGAAATATCCGGGATCTTCCCATCTCCGGAAACCTCCAGCTGGTTCTTCAAAGGACGGCTACGTATATATACACATCACTGAAGATGAGACGCATGGATGAACGAAACGCCTTTGCTCCCTGGAGAGGGTGTCTAGCGGGTTGGGACGACTTCTTGGGGTCACATTCCCGTCGTTTGGGATGGACATATGCGCAAAGACTATCGCAGTACCGCTGCAAAAGTCTCTTGCTAAAAGGCTATCAGCGCGTGCTCATGAACGATTCATCAGACCCCTTTGTCGTGGATTGAGGCTGGCAGACAATTGCATCTGTGGCTATAGAGACGCGCTTTTCACCTCGCTCTAAAGAAGATATCATCAACCACACGCCCCTCGGCTACAAAAACTCCAAGTAAAGTCTCCATTCTATCGATGTGTACACGGGATACCGCTGGTTGGATCTTCTCCTCGCAGTCATGAGACCAGGCATACAAGACCATCAAGGACTGGGAAACATCGGCTGAGAATGGGGGAAACAAGACTTAACGCTACGAAAGTACGCCGAGAAATACAAATCTAGAATATCAAAGAATGATAGAGGTCGTGGGGAAGGAGTGTTAGAGTAGAAGTAAACGCGCAGCTCAACACTCACCCACAGCACGATCTGGTTGCCATATTCAAGATTAGCACCAATAAACGATGGCTTGCCATAAATTGCTTCGCACGTGACGCCCATCTCGTTTCTTGATATGCACAGTTGGGCTTGGCCTTGTCCTCAATTGCTCGCTAGACATGACAAATGTTTGCGACCAAGACCCTCAGAAGAAGAGGCGAACAGTCTGGACGAAGGACTTGAAAGCTAAACAAGTCTCGTGGGGCAGAAGCGTTTGTTGTCTGTGATTCACTGTCACTTAGCAAGGTGAGCGACAGTGAATCACAGCGGCAACAGGCTGGCTACAAAAGCGCGCGGCTTCATGATCTCGACCTTTTCAGCTTCTTCATCTCTCCCAACTATTTTCTGGACTCATTTCTTGAAATAATAGTTAAACACGCCAGTAAGACTTTTTGGACCTGGACGACTCCATGGCGGCCCCGGGGGAAGATTCATCGTCTCTCGTTGTCGACGCACGACCCACGCAATCGTGAGTTTCCTGTATCGACCTAGGCCTGATGAATGACTGACGTGTGATCAAGCCCATACCTGGGAACCCTATGGGGCTCAGTATTTGGGAATCAAAATTATGTTTGGATCCATGTTGGATTCATAAACAAACACCCCGAGTTCGCCGCAAGATTCGAGAGCGGTCACCTTTTCGTGAACAACATCCCATCGGCTGCGGCTCACGTAGTCATGAGCTACCTATACACAGGCCGCTAATAAGGCCTCAAAGCGCCCGGGAACGAACCGAACGACCAAATTAAGCATGAATTCAAGATGGCGGTTCACGTCTGCGACATTGCTCACCAAGTGAGCCTCGCGGAACTGGAGGACATGGCCAGTCAGGAGCTCATGGCTTTGACACCAACTATCCCTTTCGGCATTGTCATTGATCTTCTCGACGGCCAGGAATTTCATCGAACAACCATCAGAGGCTGGCTTCGGGAGTACATGGGGCAGAAGCTTCTACAAGCTGGCAGAAACGCAACCGAGGAGTTCGCCAGAAGCATCTCGGAGAGCATTCAGAAGAATCAGCCGGTCACGGCCATTTTGTGCCAGGCGATCGCTCAGATGGGGCTTGAAAACAAGCGCCTCCGTCAGATGAAGCCTTGAGATTATGTGAGGGTTGGGTTTGTTGGTTCTACCATGGGAGGAGAGAAAGTGTGATGATACACACGACGCCTATCATGTACAAGTAGCTCGATGTGAGTTTGGTCATCCAGATGTCAGCCGGTAGAAGTCTCCATAGATTGTTAAAATGAATGAGATTCGCATGATATGCAATACGTCATGAAATGGATCGCTCAACGAGGTGGGTGACAGTGAATCACAGCCGCGGCCAGCTGGCTACAAACACACGTCGCTCAGCAACCCACGACCTTCACCCTTCTTCACTCCTCACCACTCATCCATAGGCGCTGAAAGTACACCCAAGTTTTTTGCACACGCTTTTGGAATGAACTTTTGGGAGATTCCTTGGTTCACCTACTCTCCTCGCCATCCTCTACCGTCTAACTCGACAATGTCCAACACTGTTGCGACTGTCCCGACTGTCGACCAAGGCACACTGTCGTGAGTACTGTAGACTGACCGGACCCGACGAATGACTGACCAGAGATCAAGACCTTACCTGGGCACCGTGTCGGCGCTTATCTTCAACGGCAATCATGTCTTTGTCCACGGTCGCCTGATTAGAAAGCACCCGAACTTTGCGGCCAGATTTGAACACTGCCAGCTTCACATGAAGCCTGTTCCCCAGGGAGCCGCCCACATCCTGGTTCATTATCTGTACACCGAGCGCTACGAGGGTCTCAAGGCGATGGGCAATAATGAGCTCGACAAGACCAAGTACCAGTTCCGCATGGCCGTTCATGTGTACGACCTCGCGAGAGAGTACAACCTCTACCACCTCGAAGATCTCGCGACTGACGAGCTCGTGGTCCTCACTCCCATGCTGCAGCTCGGTACCCTCATCGCGGTCCTGGATCAGGAGGAGTTCACTCACACCAAGATCGCTGGTTGGCTTCGGGATTACATTTCCCATGAGGTCATGACGGCCAGCAAGGCTACCACCCCAAGTGTTATCCGAAACATGCAGGATGACATGAAGAACAATCGGCCCATCACGGGTATCATCTGTGAGGCGATGGCCAGAATGGGGATGGAGAACCAGCGCCTTCGCCGCGCTCTTAAGGAGAAGTAGGCACGGGAGTTTTGTTGTTGTTTTCGATTTTGTGGAGAGGAGAGGAAGTGTTGTTGTTCGTTGTTCGTTGTTCATTGATCGTTGGTCGTCGGCTCAAGTTTGGGATCCAGATTGTAACATTCCCGGCTGGTCAAGATGTTAGTCGCAAGGCGCGCTTTTGTACAGTAGAATGAGCTAGCTTAGCTTAAATGATCGTTGATTAATACTAAACAAGGTTGCTATCATGCATCGGTGCTTTGTTCTTGTGGTTGTTCGCTTCAGATCGTTTGAGTACCTCTACCAGCTGTATCGCACTTTCCAGGCAGTGTTGTTCGTTGGTGTGTTGCCCATCGAGACGGTTTATCGCCGGCATTGTGATTTCCGTGTTTTCTTCTTCTTGATGACGAAGTGTCCTCATCCTCATTCACCTTGTCTTTCTAGGTACGGGCTTCAATCACGCATCACCATCAGACGAAGAAACCACAACAGCCCGCGCCCAACAAATTTCGCCCGTCCAGATCTTTGGTACATTTCAAGATGAAGAATGAAGCTGCCGACAATGATGGGCCTGGAGATATTCCTCAGACTCCCTCCAAGACCCCCTCTAAGAAGGGTACAACCCCGTCCAAGTCGTGCGTACCCCAACCTACACCTCCCCCCAAACCATGCTTCATCACTCACCATTTATCCAGGCCGTACATGGGTGCCACTTACAAACTCGAGTTTGCCAACAAGCTGGTCATCAAAGTCCCACGAGGTGTCATCGATAAGCATTCCGCCTTTGCCGCACACTTCGCCGACCGTCGCATCGACCTCACCGATATGAACGAGAACCAAGCTCACATCCTCATCCATTACCTCTACACTGGAAGCTACCAACCACTAGCGCTTGAAGAAGAAACTCCTGGGGAGAAGCACGTCAAGGCCTTTACTGTCAGCCTCTGGGTCTACGCTGCCGCCGTCGAGTACGACCTCGAGCACCTCGCTGTCCTCGCCTCTCTCGAGCTTACCAAGTTAGGCGAGGGCCTGACTTTTATCGAAATCATTGGAATCATGGAACAAGAAGATTTTGAACTGGGGGAGCATGAGACCTGGTTTTCCGGGTACCTGGCCAAGCGTGCCCAGAGACTGGAGACCTTCAGTCACGATTATGCAGAGTCTCTCCGGGAGAGGATTGGCGAGAAGCGTACTCTCATCGACATTCTAGTTGAGACGATTGTCAATCTGAAGCTCGAGGTTCAGCGTCAGAAGGCCTTGCTAGAGGATAGGCGTCATCGAGGTTGAGTTGGGTACCAGGTGGAGAGTATCAAGGCTTTCACGTGGACAGAGTGAGCTTTTGCTCTTTTGATCCTTGGGCCTCGGTTGCGTTGGTATCGAAAGCTGTTCTAGAACCCGTACTGTAAAGTTTTGTCTCGTCTATAGTGGCTAAAACGGGCCTCGGACTCGATGACACTGGCTTGCCGATGGCTTCGTCTACGTAAGCCCCTTGGGGAAGGACCGGCGGCATGCCCTGTTTTGACGACCCTTTTTAAATTTGACCATGAGTTAATCGACCTACTAGATCGCTCTGCCGCTAAAAAAGCATTGGGATGCCCATAAGTTATAGTGCCTAAAAGACTAGGATTGCTGACTTAAGTGGGATAGGCGATTACAATTTGTGAATAGTCTACGAAGCTTCATACTGTAGTTTACTTGGTGAATAAACCAATGATAATTGTGATATGATGCATAAGCTATTTCTTCTTACCCTTACCCTTGCCGCGCGAGTCCTCCTCTTTATCCGGCCACGTGAATGAGTAAAAAGTGAGGCCATAATCGTTACTCTTGAAGAGATAATATGTGTAGCCGCCTGCATCGTATGTTGTCCAACGCCCTGGCGCCGTTTTGACTTCTTTACCCGAGTATTCAAAACAGACGAACGTCTTTCTCCAGTACAATCCCACTTCGACCGCTGGGGGCTGGCTCTCAGCTTGAGAGCTCGAGGAGGCCTGAGGTTGGTCACCGTAGTGAACGGTAAGCGACCCCATCGCATTTTCAATGCCTGTCTCAGACTGTTGCCATGAACCAGCCGCTGTATACTCAGGGATAGATTGATCTTGGTCGTATGAATCAACAGAGCCGATGGCTTCCTGAACAATGATTAGGTTACCGCCGTCGTCCTTGTCGACGACCGGGTAGCAACTATAGTCCGAGGAGATGCCCTGCCGGCCATGATCCGGGCACGGCCTGCAAACAATCCAACCAGGACGATTGGAAACCTTGGCTGATGGTATGTAGTGGAGGGTAGAGCCGTAAATCTTGATCCTCTTCCGGCAATGCCTGGCGCCGCACTGCTCGGTCTGGTGGGAGGCGTTTGCATGGTCGCAGACCTTGCAGATTCCCGACAAACTGGATGATTTCATACTACCTAACTCAGATAATGAAACTTAATTACGCCTTTCTAGACAGAAGTCAGCGGACCCATGAAACACCCATAAACAGAATAGGGACGAATGCCCTACCTTCCTCTTTGGGGCATAGCAAGTGCGCTCAGAGTGTGAAGTTATCCTGGGAAGACAATATCTAGTCTTTGGATGATATCTATTCTACCTATTTAAATGAACGACCGGTTCATATCAAGCGGTTCTACTTATTCCAACCGCCTACTTGCTATTCTCTTAGTACCTATCAGAGGTCGAGGCTGGACCAACATGCAGCATTAAGATTATTCACGTCACGCTGGCGGCAACAGCTCTTCTCTAATTGAGAAGCCAAAAGGCCAAGGAGGCTTAGCCTCCTCGAGATCATAACGTGTTCTAGGCAGCAAGACGCCTGGCTGGTGTTGGTTGTCTTTCCCAATAGTTACATTAAGCTGTGAATTGCATACTCGGTCTACGGGACTGTTCATGTCGACCAAGGCACCCGTACCACCGTCCGCGTGGTTCCAACAATACGACAATCATCTCACAGTTCTTGTTCTGGCATGGGCCTATGCTCTATCAGCTCGCTGGGCCGACATCATACCTCAGGCGTCGCCACTCGAGTATACTGATAGCCAAGCCGAATGGGTGGACAACCAGTCCTACGACAGGAGAAATGCAGACGCGATCGTGGAGCTTGGAGTAGTCAGTGACGATGCAGCACGGTGGTGGGCGGCTGTTCTCTCGCCGGGGCAGGGCTGGAGAGCCTTTATCTCGTGCGGACGCTCTAAACTCTTATCTCCTTGGTCCTCGACATTTAAATCAGTTCCCGCTATCCGGCTATCCAGCGTCTCGAGACGTGCAACGCCCAGTGTGCAACAGTGCCCACCCTTCGAGACAGCAGTTCGTTACATCGCTGAGTATTCTGCACTTCATTCTGCTGACGACCAAAACCGTGCGGCTTTCGCGACGGCCATGATGCTCCCCTTGGCCAATTTCGACAGGCAGAATGTCTTGCTGCCCGTACCTCGTATGTACTCTGCAACACGGCCAAGGACCATCACCAGCACCAGTGCAACGCCAGAGGAACCAATCTGGGGATGGGACCTCCGGCAATTTGACAGACTCCTAACATTATCATGCAACGCCCACGGCGTGAAATCTCTTCTCGGGAGCATCTTCTACGAACCTGGTATACTATGCAATGCCTCTGGCCCATGGTTACAAGGCACTATCGCTGTTCTTCAGTGCAGAAAGGCAGGAGACCTAGATATCCTGGCTCGCATGTTTTCCCTTCGGAGCCCCCATTTAAGTTTCCTATGGCTCGGTGCTATTATCACTGGCCTGCATAGGGGCTTCTTAAAGAATCTCGGGGGACTCCTCGGCCTCAACAGGATTGACCTTCACGAGGCGGCCTGGACCGGGACTGTCTTATCCTTCGTGCAGGAACCCGTTCCTCATCAGCAGGAAAACGCAACCTCAATCTCTCGCCAGGACGAGTTTACGTTGGCATTCCTTGCCCAGGGAATATCCAGATATAGATTCCCGCCGATTTATCCGTATCCGCCGCCGGGGTCAACGGCAGTCGATGATCTAGATCTTGATGTGCGACTTCACATAGCATGCCCAGGTGGACACGGGTTGAAGTTTTCCAAGATCACATGGAGTTGTATAGGAGGGAGGAAGCAAGTACAGGAGGCAGCGACCTTGGCTACAGTAGTTCGCCCTCCACCAGCATCGCCTTCCCTGGTGGCTAATATTCCAGTTGAATACACCCGGATGGATCCGGATAGAGACATCTCTGAGATGCCCACGCGGAATATCTTCATGTGGATGCGGGAGATGGATGGTTTCCCCATCAACGAGCGAGAGATTTATCAGCACGAATGGTTTGGGGAGGATGACTCAGATGACGATGAGATGAACCGTCCAGAAGGAGATGTAGGATCCTCAGTGGGTTGCAACTTGGCCGTCACGGTGGGTGGTTGGGTCTCTGGTGTTATGATTGCGCGCTGCAACTCTCTTTAGGAGCTGGCATACACACGGGAGATAGATCTTGATGAGTAGAACAGAATAGATTCAATGATACCTTCAGTTGCACGATTGACATGTTGAAAGTGATCAAACACTCATCCCCTGCACATGCCACTCATGAATGAGCCTCTTGATGTCGGACCCAACAAAGGTCTTGAATACCCCAGATGCAAATTCTAGCGTCTAGCGTCTATTTAGATCTGTAGTTGTAGGGCATGGATGAAACAGCGCTTACGATTTCCTTATGATGACATCCAAGTCATCCCCGGTTACGTTTCGCTCGAGTTGGATCGCGTCTGCCCTGGCCCTGATTTTGTATGCCCCAAGCAGTCCTTGATTTTCGTAAAGGCTGTATTTCCCAGGACTGAGTCCCGTGATATGAAACTTTACACTGGAACTGTCATGTTAGAAGTGAATAATGAAGGGAAGAGAAGATACGCACGTCTTGTTCTCCCCCGAATAAGAACGCATAGTAAAAGCCATGGCTGCAAGATCTTCATTCCAGCTTCCGCGCAGAAAGTCAACACCGCTGGAGAGGTCGATGTTTTCGACAAATGGATGGGTGGAAAAGTGTTTCTCGGTCCAAGGATTTTCGTACATCTTGCGTTGGCCCTGGAAGACGTTCAATTTCGCGTAGGGGATGGCTGCGTTTCCGCTGAAGGAATCCATGGGAGGTAGAGTGTCATTCCTCTGAGAAATAGCTGGGTAAAAGAGTCCGCCCTCTTCCCAGATAGGAGAGTATTCTTCGTCGATAAACTTCAGGTACTGGTTCAGGGAGGCCTCGTCGCCGACCTCAGAGATCATCTGCGCTGCGTACCCTAGGATAGGTTTGACCAAGGGCTTGGGAGCACCGGAGGATTGCGCTCTGGAGATCAAAGTGGCTGGCTCTTCTGTAGATGCAGATTTGTTCTTGGGCACCATCATCTCGGTCACCCTATTGTATGCCGTCCTATATGCGACATTTGCTAACTCTGGATTCCAAGCGTTCATAAAGGCAACGGCCCTGTCACTAATTAGCCCCCGGAAGTTGTCTCAAATGGCGCCGCATACCATGCTGTGAACCCAGGGTCTGTTGCAAATGTCTTGCCATCTTGGTTTGGAGAGAACCAATCAATCATGAGCCCATCGTCTTGGAACATGCCCTTGGTCTTCCAAGCCTCTTGGTATCTCTCAAGAACGGTGGGCGCGACATGGGTATCGTCCCGAAGGTCATTATAACGCATTGCAATCATCTTTATAACTTAAAGTTAGTTTTTTTTAAAAGGGAACCCATTAATGGAAGAATGGGTCAAGGTGATCTTACTGGAAACTGGTTGCAGGCGACAAAGATGCTGTTTGGCTCACAGCAGACGCCGAGCCAGTTTTCTCTCTCCATCTCTTTCAATATCGCACCCTGCAAGGACGTACGGTTATAAATGAACCGTTCGGGCCCCATACTCCAGAAGATTGGCGTCCAGTTAAACTCCAGCGCACCATGTTCATTGTACTTGTCGTCGTCGAACAGCATCGCGTACAGCGACACCATATAGAGGAGGTGACCGGAATACTACATCGTGTTAGTGAGAACCTGATAACCTTTAAAAGAGAGTTTGGAGCCTGCCATGATATTCTCTTTCACAATAGGATCTGCCCATGGTTTTCGCAGCTCGGTGAGGTCGGGATCTACCGAAGTGCCGCTGTGGCTGGTGAGATACCAATAGCCCCAAACATCTCGCAGTAACATTTTGGAAATCAACTGCTCAAACAAGCTCTTGAACAATGACCGCAAAAGAGGCAGCCGAAAGTAATGAGTTGCTCCTGCGGCGTAGGTCATGGTCGCCAACTGGTATCTATACCCATCAAGCCATTCTTGACCCGCCTCTTGTGAGCCCATGTGACGCCACTCGCCATCTTTCTGAATTGCCAGATTATAAAAGTGTCGGAGGTAGCCTGCTTGTTCGCGGGAAATCTTTGGGAACTTGTCGATGAAGCTTTCATCAAGCGACCGAGGTAGAGAGTCGTCGTTTTCAAGACGAGCAACACGCCCACCTTTGATGGCGAACCTAGACAGAGGTTAGTGAGCAACCCATAATTGGATTAACCCTCAAGAGTGGCATGGAGTAGAGTGACACGAACGATAGGTCTATCGAAGCCATGATGATGGCTCCGACACGGAGAATAGCTCCAGGACGCATGATGGCAATGAGATGATCGTATGAGAGCTGATAATGATGCTGAAGCTGTGTTTAAAAGAAGCCATGAAGCATTGCAGATACAAGAAGAACTGAGCAGAATTTAAGCAAGACAAAGAGGTCAACCGGACCCATCGGACCGCCTCAAGGCATCGGACTCCGTGTGGCTCCGTTCTTGAAGTCATCTTCAAGAGATGTACCGCGGTCCGAGAAACGGGCCCACTGGTCCTACTTTTGTCCCAAGAGAGAATTGTTTCATTGGATCAAGATATATGCTTGTCCTTGATACTGTATTACTTAGCCATCGTGATCATGAGTCGGGGTGGAATTGCTGGTTTAGAGTTTCGGGATAAAGGGATGGACGGGGCACGCTTGCCTTGATTAAGAAGCTATTTCCGCCAGCCAATCAATCATGGTGTACTCGACCATTTCTCACCAGTTGCAGTACTGATCTGCGAGGTTAGCGAGGTCACTATCATGCTGTCTTTAACATTTGACCAAACCTGGCGAGTGAGGGCATAAGAGAATGACTACGGGGGTTGAGTGACACAACTCATGCCTGTAGGGCAATATACAAAAGTAGACCTAAAATCATTCCTCTCTCGAATATTTTTATTGTATTTTATGATTTATTTCTTACATATCATTTATACAAATGGGTCGTATCGCCCCTGGCATAACTTTTGGACCGTGTATACAAGGGGCGTCATTTTCCTCAAAGCCAATGAATGAAATAGCAGGATCCTCACGGAGCGTATATCATATATCCAAGGTAACCTGTATAATTCCAATCGCACCTTTGGGTAGGGATGGGAATGTAGACTTAATCTCGATCCTATCGATGTTGTGGCGGCGGTTTTCGTAGAGCCACTGTCTTATTTGGTTCCAAGTGGCAGCGTGAGCATCTCGAAGATGGACGTGAAGGATGACGATGACTGGGCTGTTAAAGATTGCCAAGACGTCACCTGGGGTCCAATTTTCATGACCCATTTTGGGAGCCAGCATGACAGGTGCCCGATTCTCCCCCGAGTTCTGGAGGAAGTAAGGCATGGCACTGAGCTGAGGAATTCGGCCCTGAATGGCCAAGTACTGAGTGGCCAAGTGTCGAGTTGCCAGACGGCTGTAGAGTAGCGCCGTAGACAGAATGTGCTGATTGTCGATAGCATGCTGGAGTTGCTGGATGAGGGCATCGGTAAATCCAGACGGGCTGTATTCAGTTGTCCCGTTGAAAGCTGATGCCGCAATCAGTTCCTTGCGATATCCAATGTCTTTCCCAGGCGCAACACAGCAGTCCAAAAGAATGAGGACGTCAGCAGGAGATGGGTCGATGATCTGGGCTCGCACTTGCTGGAGAGCCCCTCGGTCTCCGTTGCCGATGTAATAGAAAATGGCCAGGTCACCTTTCTTGAGCCCACTCAGTAATCGACCGAGGTTGAAAGAAAGCGTGATGTCTGGGTTCGGATCTGTCATCTTGATGCCCAAAAGCTCGGCATCATAGCCATAAGACCGCTGAAAGATGTCCCGAACACTTCTGGCCTTCTTACCAAGGCCTGCGCTCTCATCTTTCTCCCAAAAGACAGCCAGGACTCTTGTTTTGTTGTAGGGGCGTGTGCTACCATCGTAGTAGTTGCGGCAAGCGTCGGCCATGTTGGCCTGGAAGTCATCAACGCTGGTCATGTTTGGATGCCAGGCGTTGCAAGGATGGGTAGATGTGAATGCCATGATGCTAGAGTAAGAAGATATGAATGAGAAGAAGGAGAAAGGTTTAGGACGAAAATGGGAAGAGGTTGGATTATAAGTACGAAAAGGATAAGACGCGCATTTGTGTTGAGACCCAGCGTCGATATGTGATGCATCTCCAAAGCTTACTGCATGTTGGGTTCACGTTTGACTGCAAGTAACTTAATTTACGGCTTTACGGCTTTGGAAGGCCTGTTTCTCTTGCTGGGTTCTTTTCTCTGATATCTGGCTGACTAGTCAGATGAAGCCCCGAATGTTGACGGAAGCAATCTCGCTGATATCGTGTAAAGGTTCGGATGACCGGCTCATCCGGTTCTTCAGTCTTGAGCTCAGGTTAGGACCGTTTAATGGCCTCCATACCATGATTCTGGTCATATCGTTGATGATGGTATCAACCCATATGTATCGCAGGGACGATGGTGGTATGGCCTGGCGGTTTGCTATGTCCGCATATTGGCCGATCCAGCCTTCCGCCTCAATATAGAGGCTATTCATGGCGTGACCTACTAATGCTCTGTATCACGGGCCATCGTCTCTGTTAACTTTGTCAATATCAAGTCAGTAGGTTTATAGGCTATCAGCTGTTGGTTTAACTTTTTCTCCAAATTCTGGCTCAGCCTCGTTGCGGATTCGTTAGCGAAAGTGTCTTTGGCATATTGAGACGCGATATCTTTGCATCCCTGCAATCAAAGAGACTCACTGAGCTACGGATCAGGTCCAGCGAGGTTCGAATAGAAGGCTTGATAAGCCGTAGCATACGCAAAGGCTAATTGGTGCAAACTATTGTCTTAACACGCCGACGCTACCGTTTTGGTATTGACGAGTGTTTCTCGCCCTGGGTTATACTCGCCATGTATTGCGCGTGAAATACGATAAAATAAGTCATAGAGCTGTTAAAGAGAGAATGAATACGAAAACTATTGGACTTCTCTAGGCCAATAGTCAAACATATGAGAACTAGCCAAGCGTATTCTATAAATTGGTTGACCCATGCCATGACGCCTTTGTCGATCGCCAAGACACCAGCTCGGGACCTTGCATGCTTTGCACGAGGTGCCAAGTGCCAAGAAAGCTAGATACCTGGTCTGCCGTTGAGCCGCCTTGGCATTTTAGACGTCTGTCGAGTTGCGAGTATTTGAAAGCCATAAAAGCAGCATATTCAACGAGACTCACTCGTCCAAGGAGGCCATCACCATAGAGAAAACAAGGAGGTATTCCCGCCACGCATCAAACAACCAAGAAGCCCCATATTTGCTTGCGTAATGGCGTGAGCGAGGCGACTCCTGCACTCTAACCGAGCTCCATGTTGGGTCCAGGATATCGGTGAGGCAACACCTCTATTGGGTTCATTTCCAAATAAGGTCCTAAATCGGAGACAGGGGGGATAGCAAGACGAGCTCATCCTTGGTCGGGGGACTGCCCGACGATGACGATAGCCAGTCTCGGCCGATCCACAGCTGCTATCACACATTGGGTGGGATGGGTTGCATGCCGCCATTGTGGATAGTGTCGATGGTGTCAGAGCAGTTCGCAGTGGAATTTGCTTGTTTGAACCATGGAGTCGGACGCCTTCCGGCAGGGCGACCCTACTAACGATGTTCTAGACTATGACACGATTGAAGTGGCTGAAAATGGCCTGTCGATGTGTTGTGTTGTTGATAAACACCAAAGACGAGATATCCAGATCATCAACACTCATCTCTCACAAACTCAATTCCCCCAAGATCTCGCTTGAAAAAGAAAAGTCGCGCTCATCTCGGATACACATGTCCGCCTAAAAAACCCAGCCCTTTTTTCTCTTATCTCAAGGCGGAGAAATTAACCTGGCCCGTCTTTGCAGGGTCGAAAAAAAAATAAGGTGTTATCCTCACCCGGAATCACGCAAGATGGCCTAGCGATCCCACAATAGCCAGCTCCGAACATCCGGGGCCCCGTGCATATAGTCGCCGTCCCTTGTCCATTGGTTATCCCACTTTGCCTCGATCCATAGCGCGCTACAACAAGGGGCCCAGAAAGTGGGAGGGAAAAATTCAAGAGCGTCGCAGCGAGCTGACGCGATCGCTGGGACCGATGAGTGAATACTACAACATCTGATGCTAGCAGACGTTAATTCCGAGTTTTTCCCTGTATATATATCTGCGATGTAGCACTCTCTACCAAAACTGTGCTACCGTTCTGAGCAGTCCGCTTAGCTGTGACCTGTTGGAAATACATCCTTCAACAATGGCTGAACCCAAGCACGCAGTCGACGCGAACGTCCGCGAGCCAGACACCGACTCGAGCCGATCTTCGCATGAGGATGTCGTTGTAAAGCCCCTCAAGACCTGGAAGGGTTACATCTGGGACACCTGGGAGCTACCACCTGAGCAGCGGTGGCTTCTATTCAAGGTCGATGCCTTTGTGCTGACCTTTGCCTCGATTGGTTACTTTTTGAAGAATATCGACCAAACCAACGTCAACAATGCCTTCCTGAGTGGAATGAAGGAAGACCTTAACATGTTTGGCAACGAACTTGTTACGAGTATGTGTCGACAGAACTGGCGCTCAGAACTATGGACTGACACTCTCAGGCACTTCTATCTGGACCGTCGGCTATGTCATTGGACAACTCCCCTCCAACTTGCTTCTCACCCGTGTTTCCCCTCGTTGGGTCATCCCCTCATTGGAACTTGGTTGGGGTGTCGCAACCATCGCCACCTCTGCAGTCAAAAATTACAAGGCGCTGTACGCCCTTCGATTCCTTGTCGGACTCTTTGAGTAGGTGAATTGCCCCTATATCAGCTACACCTCTAACACTGCGCCAAGATCTGGTTTCTACCCTGGTATCCACTACATGCTCGGCTCTTGGTATACCCCTCGCGAGATTGGCAAGCGCGCCATGGTCTTCTGGCTCGCTGGCTCTATTGGCAACATGTTCAGCGGTTTCCTGCAGGCAGCTGCTTACACTAATCTGAATGGAGTACACGGACGTGAAGGATGTGAGTCTGAATCATCATTTGTGCCCATACCATTCTAACCCAGATATAGGGCGCTGGCTGTTCATTATTGACGGTATCATCACTCTGCCCCTCGCCGTGATGGGATATGTCTTCTTCCCCAACCTGCCTCAGGACGGAAAGAAGACTTGGTGGGTCACTGAACGCGAGCGTGTCATTTCTGTTGAGCGCATGGATGCTGTTGGCCGTGCTGGCAAGCAGCCCTGGACCAAGGCCAAGGTCAAGTCTATTCTTTTCAGCTGGCACACTTGGCTGTTACGTATGTACCCCCTTGACATAGGCGAAATTCAGCTAAAAAATACATTTAGCCCTCATCTACGTCGTTTGGAACAACGGTTACCCTCAGCCTGCCATGGGATACTGGCTCAAGAGTTTCAATGCTGATCCTCCTCCCGTACCTGGAAAGCACTATACCGTTCCTCAGATCAACAACCGTAAGCCATCAATCTCATTATCAAGAGACTTCAGCGCTGACTTTCTTAGTGCCCCTCCCCACGACTGGAATATTCATCGTCATGGCCCTGGCATGGGGTTGGCTCTCTGACGGACCCTTCAAGGGTCGCCGATATCCTTTCATCTACCTTGGCGCTGTCATCACTGTAAGTGCTATGAGAGTTAATTTGTGACAGAATAGAAACTGATTGCATATAGATTGCTTTCCACATTGGACTACTTAAGATGCCCCTGTACGGAAACATCACAAACCGAATGATCGTGTACTGGTTCGCCAACATTGGAGTGAGTTCAGCCTGATGATAGAATGAAGCTGTCCATATCTAACCTTTCTACAGAGCGGTGCCGGTCCTCTCATTCTTAGTTGGATCAACGAGATTTGCACTGCCGATACCGAGAAGCGAGCTTTGCTTGTTGGCGCGGCCAATGATCTTGCCTATGTCGTGCAGGCAGTGGTATGTTTCTTCGAGATATTATCCTCGAAACGGTCTCCGACTAACGTGCATTCCAGGCGCCTAACTTTGTTTGGAAGACGACAGACTTCCCGGCCGCTAGGAAGGGCTATACTTGGTCTATCGTTCTAAACGCCTTGTTGAGTAAGTAACCATTCACATACATGGCTCATACCCGACTAACCACTAAAAAAGTTGTCATCACTGCCACCGTTCAACTTCTTCTGTGGAGGGATGAAAAGAAGGCGAAGAAAGAGGCTCTCAACGCTCCCCCTGAAGTGGTTGAACAAAAGGGAGACGAGAGTGACAGCAGCAGGCTTCCTGCCAAGACCGCCGTTGACATAGTTTGAGTATCCCTTGCAGGTTGAGTTACATAAGCCCGAGATTATAAATAGAAGTGATAGATAATAATGAGTGAGCGACTGGACCGTGGGCGCTCACCCTTCGTCACTGGATAAATACGTGCTGCCCCTGTCTTTAAGCATGATCCAATATACCAAGGCATGAGCGGTGCTTCCATGGAGCTTTCCTAAGCTATCCTATCTGAAAATTGACTAAAAATCAAGAATGCAGTGTGTAGTCGTAATGGGCTCCCCTGCTTTCACACCATGATACTGGGGTCTAAACTCTGGGACGGCATCGCCGCCGGACCGTGCCCACTGAGACGATTGAAGGGTGTTTGGTGGGGACGGTCCGGCAAACGCCTCGCTTTGGCTCCCCTAAATCACTAATACGTAGCCGAACCGGCACCTTCAAATCATGTTAAGAAACTGCCCCCGAATCATGAGCGTCAGTGTAACGCACCATGTTCAGAATTTCCAAAGAATTGAGAGCAGCTATGCCCCGCGTGCTCCATCTCGGCAAGGCTGCAGGTAAGCCTGGGCAGGTTTACTACCCGTAAGCTCCAACCCGACTTCTGAGACGGGTTCAAAGACCAATGCTGATTCCATACCCAGTCTACAGCTCAGGGAGACCGAGAAGCCTGTCCCCGGAGAAAATGAGGTCCTCGTTCAGCTCAGGGCGGCTGCGCTGAACCACCGCGATCTATTCGTTCGGCAACACCAGTACCCGGCCATATCCCTCGATCACCCCATGTTATCAGACGGCTGTGGAGTGATTATTGAACTTGGGAGAGGGGTTTCTAATAACTCCCTTCTCAGGGAAAATGTCCTCCTAACACCTATGCGAGGCTGGATATCTGATCCAGCTGGGCCAGAGGACCGAAGAAAGTGGTCCATCACCGGATCAACCCGTCTCTACGATGTGGGCACAGCGCAAGACTATGTTTGTGTTCATCAGGACGAGGTTGTTCCGGCTCCGAAACACTTGTCTGCCGTGGAGGGGGCAGCTCTACCACTGGTCGGCCTCACCGCCTGGCGGGCATTGACTACCAAGGCTGCTATCCAGCCAGGACAGAACGTTCTAATCACTGGAATCGGAGGTGGCGTTGCGCTCTCAGCCTTACAGTTCAGCGTGGCTATGGGCGTCAATGTCTTTGTTACATCTGGTAGTCAAGAAAAGCTCGACAGAGCTAGGAACTTGGGTGCTCAAGGCGGTACCATCTACAAAGCGGAAGAATGGGAAGCCGACATTCGCCAGCAACTTCCATCATCGAGACCGTTCATTGATGCTGTTATCGATGGAGCAGGCGGCGATATCGTCAGCAAAGCCGTAAGGCTTCTCAAGCCAGGTGGTGTTATTGTACAATATGGTATGACCGTCTCCCCAAAGATGAGCTGGACTATGCCGGCTGTTCTTCTGAACGCAGAATTAAAGGGAACCACAATGGGTTCTAGGCAAGAGTTTCGGGATATGGTCGCCTTCGTCGACCGCACTGGGATCCGACCAGTGATTAGCAGAACAGTACAAGGGCTGAGCAACCTCAGGGAC
Organism: Fusarium sp. MBC 441; assembly: GCA_030779165.1. Classification (NCBI taxonomy): domain Eukaryota; kingdom Fungi; phylum Ascomycota; class Sordariomycetes; order Hypocreales; family Nectriaceae; genus Fusarium; species Fusarium sp. MBC 441. Next base: position 31,925 of record JAPFTC010000281.1, read on the forward strand.
ATCGATGGCCTCTTTGATGATATGAAAGCTGGACGTCAGATGGGCAAACTCGTTATTGAGATAGAAGATCAGAGCAGCCCGAGGATCTAGAATCGTTCATGCAGTAGATTAAATCCCGTGGCTTTCACCTCTGCAATTACTTCATTCTATTCACCTCATTAGTTCAAGAATGGCGTGCTGTCCTCGTTTGATTACAGTTATAGCTATCTATGTAACAACATGCTTTCACCATAAGTAACACATTTTTGGTCTACCATTAATCCAGGACGTCCAAATATAACTAGTTCATGAATAATAATAGCCGCAAACCAACTGGCATTCTATACTTCTACATGCCATGACACTAGACTCAGCCAAGCCAGCTAATTCGATTCCCTGAAGAGCTCCATGTACAACAAGCCTTTTCTATCTCCACATCATCGCAGCACTGGTACGATAGCAGTTAGGCTCTGGTGCGGATGAGAAATATGGTGACGCGTTTGCGTCGCTCAGCTGAACAACCGGCTTCAGCACCTGGAATTGGCCCCAGCCACCTTTCAAGGTAGACATATAAGGGGAATCTTCTCCAAAGTACTTTGGCATCTCTTGACTCCATGCCTTTAGTACTACGTCCAACAGCTCGAGTACAAAAAGGTCAGGGCCAGTCTCGTTCCAGCCGAACCTCTCGTTGCAGCCCTGTACCACCTCTGGTGAGTATAACCCGACCTCAGGGCTTAGATGAAGAGCAGCCGCGGCCATGAGAGAAGCAAACACGTGATAGGAACCGCCTTGACGTGCACGATCTCTGATGGCCATCATAGTACCGATGGATCCGATCAAGCCTGTGAGCATATCCGGTACAGGCAAAGCAGGGAGGACGCATGTTCCGTCTTTGTGACCCAAGCTTCGCCCAGTGACATAGGAACACCCAGAGGCGGCGTCGGCAATTTGTTGCCAACCAGGTCGCTCTTCCATAGGTCCATCTGGCCCATAACAGTTCTCCTCCACATACACGATGCCTTTGCCTCTCTTGCCTGCCATTTCTAGGAGATTGTCAAGGCTGAGCCCCTTCCGGGCAATCACTCCTGGCCTATAACCTTGGATGAAGACGTCTGCGTCTGAAATTAGCCCGAGCAAGCGTTTTACCTCATCATCCTTGGCCAGGTCAACATCCGTGGTTCTGACACCAGCATTCAGGGTAAGTTGAAGCGACTATGACATATTCTTAGCTTTAATGTATTCCTGATATAGCCAGACAAAAAAGCAAGGAAAATGATTAAAGTCCACCAAATGAAGAGTGCCTGGGGACATGTGAGAGGGTAATAATGGCTTACATTGAAGTCAGGCAGGCGGCCGCAATTCACACGGATCACATCCGCTCCAAGGGCTGCCAAGGTTGTTCCAATGACCGGACCTGCAATGATGCGAACGAGCTCCACGACTTTGATGCCAGCCAGCGGCCTTTTATCGGCAGATACTGGCAACGGAATGGCCGGCGTAGGGACTGCATGTGTCTGCTGCTTGTAGTTGATCAGGGGGTGCTTGGACAAGTCCTTGGCCATGCGTGTCTGTTTCCATCCAGCCGGAGTATAACAGATACTTCCGCAAAGGCCTTGAACCAAGTTCATCATCTCCAGCTCATGGGCTCCGAACTTGCGTACATGCTCAGCGATGAGTTGATAGGCTTCGTCATTACTGCTGCAGTTTTGTGATGGGTCGATGCCAATGGTCTGAAGTACCGGCCCCGCGCCTAGAGACCCATGCAATTGAAACCAAACGCCTTCATCCTTGGTCTCGTAGTTTGCGGTAGCACGCAATTTGAGTGGCGTTGCGAAGATGTCCCCTTCGAGATCTTTAGGGAAGATGGCGGCTAGCTTTCCATCCCTGGCAATCTCCCGGACGGTTTGGCCGTTTCGCCTACTCATGCCCACGCTCCCGAGCCATAACGCAGCATGATCGGTATCGACAGACACGGTCCGGCTGGGATTTTGTCCGTCTCGAAGCTCCAGCAGCTCGTTAGCAACTATGCCGCTCATAGCATGCAAGGCGCCAGCGATGACGGCCGATTTGAGTGGCCCGGGTACAATTGTCTGAGGAGAACCCGTGAAAGACACGGCGTTCAGAATGGCGGCATCTTTGGTGAACCGCGGCGTCGCTTCCGCCAGCACCTTGAGAAGTCGACGAGCATCATCAGGCACTGGCAGTGCCTCAGAGTCGATCCAGGACCCTAGTCCGTAGATATCAGCACCTGAAACTATGCGCGCCATTGGGGGTCTTGGCAACAGATTATGTGAAATAGTCAAGAATGTTGACACTCTGGCTTCACTGTGTCGAGTGACCAGGTTTAGATGAGCGACTTCGGTAAGCTCTTTATTATAGTTGCAGCCCGGCGCTTGATGGGTTAACTGAGTCCGAAGATCGACTTCAGTAAGCCTGTCTTATAATCGTTATGCCTAACCTCTTAACAGAACCAGAAAGCACATACGGCAATTCCCTCACAAAGCTAGGTACTATCCGCCTTGAGCTGTTCATCTCAAGGGTTTATCTCCGGGTGGGGAGAGTGGGCACGGTCCGGAGGTATAACAAAATGCACACTCCTAGTGTAGGCAACCTGCAGCTAAAACGAATTAGGCATCGAAAACGCCCCCTTTGCATTAACGCCGTCGGCCAAGGGTCTTGGGATGGCTGATGACGTTGACATAACGACCATATGAAAGATGCGGAGTATTATTGTCAAAAAGTCACTACTGACCCAAAAGGGAAAAGAGGGAATATCATCAAGATGACCAAGACAAACAATTCACACAGATCGAAGGATAAGCCCACAAGCGAACAGCTATCCCTAGGTTACGAGCCCCAATTATAATCCTGTATATCTCAAGGAGACATCAGTTTTCAACATCTTATGCAGATTTGAACCGGTAGATAATATCATCGAAACGCCCCTCAGGAAAGACATATAACCATTTGAGCGTCTCGTTAGGCCCACAGAACACACCGTGCATCGCATCACCGGGGATCCAAAGCATGCTACCCTCGGTAACATGGTGCCTAACCCCGTCGATCTCCACTTCCCCGGACCCCGCAAGCACGTAGTATATCTCTGCTTGAGTGTGCTGGTGGAGAGCGAGTGTCCCGTTGGATGGACAAGTCGCGATCCCTGCACACATCGAGTCTGAGCAGGTACTCGGCTTGGAGAGCAGTGTCTGCCAAATGACATTGCCGTAGCTCGCGTCGGGGAACGAGTTGAGTGCCGTCTCACTGACTTTTACTCCGTCTAGGATCACCGGTGAGAGCTTGTGCGTTGTGGCGGCGTTGCTATTAGATTAGAAGCTATGTCAACTTTTCCAGCTCTGATATGTTTGTAAAGGCTCATTGTGGATATGCCAAGCCGCAAAGAAGAGCCGTTATTGCTTGAGTTACTTACGTGGGCAATTCCATTGTGCGCACTCAGTCGACAGTCTTGGTGGTTTCAATGATGGAGTCCACTTGTGTTTTTCGAGTATCTCATCAGGCAAAGATAAAAGATGAAGCGTTTCTCAAAACATCAAACTCGATAAAGCCGTTCATTCTTGCCTTTTCTATCTGATGGATCGCTGCAACCATTGCAGCCGAGGTGGCATTGCTTACGAAACGAAACTCGGGATCAATATCCAGACGTGGTCTCGAACACTGGGGAATGGAGCCGGTCCGGCCCCAACTTTAGACCATCTCCCAATGGCTACAGCCTATCTCTTGGCCTCTAGGCCCAAAACGGGCATTTATTACGGCATCTACAGTAGAGGAGGGGTTGTTTTGTATGATGCGCGCGCTTCTTTAGTTAGCTCCACCACCCGGTCCGGATCTCAAACCCTGACCTGTCCAGAAGCAGCTCATCGACTCCATCCATGCGCAAACATCCGTTCCGTGCCCTACTATGCGATGGCGAGTAGAGCAGATGCTTACTTCCCGGTGCAGCGCATTGCCCAGGCATGCCTACAATGCCGGTACGCAATTGTAGCCCTTTGTGCGCACTCGCGTTTTGGCCGGCGGGAGCTGATTTGGGAAGGCGAAAGAAATGCCGGTGCACTGGCGATCGACCTGTTTGTGGGCAATGCCAACGAGTTAATATTGGTAAGTGAGGCTCGAAATTTCAACCTTGTCCGGCTTGGGTGTAATGGTAGAAGACTGCGTATATCCCGTCGAAGTTTCTCGGCAGCAGGCCCCTGGGCAACAAAGACCTCGTCCAGCGGCTAACGACAACCCCGACCTTTCACGAGGAACCCCCGAGTCAGGCGACACGCAGGTATGTATTCACTCCATCTTCATCACTGAAAATGCACTGAAACTTGGCTGTTAGACCCCGGAACTCCTCAGTAAGATTGAAAACCTTGAAGCAAAGATGGAGACAATGGGATCGAGCCTACAACGGTGAGGTTAAATACCCTTACTAGGGAGTCCGTCCTGATACTGAACGACATGCTAGGATTGAAAGATGTCTCTCTTTGCTATTAGACAGAAGTGACTTGGGTGATATGGGATTGCCAACACCTTCCGGACACCCTGAGAGAAGCCCGAGGACAGGGTTTGGGACTGCAGGGCAAGGCACCAGCAGGTTCCAACGTTCGCCGCAAAATGATCCCACGCTCGAAGGCTTTGGAACACCGCAGGATGTGTTCATGGCCGTCATTGATTCATACTTTACTTACTGCCAGAATCAGCCGTACTCGTTCTTTCATGAAGAGACGTTCCGCCAACGTTTGTCCGAACAAGCTATCCCTAGACATCTAGTCCTAGCCGTCATGGCGACTGCAGTTCGATTCTGTTCGCATCCGTACTTTTCGGGGCGTGCATTGGAGATGTCTGTCGAATATGCAAACAGATCTTGGAAGCTCATTGTGTCGGACTGTTTCACTGTCGGCAAGGTGGCAGAGGTATCGACTGTCCAGACGGTCGCCTTGCTAGGCTTGTTCGATTTTACCGGTACGTTTCTCCATCTTCCAACATCTGAGATCCAAGTATCATGAATATTGCGTCTTACACTTTGCTATGCGTATAGCTGGTCGATTACGCCATAGCTCAGCGTGGGTCAAAGTAGGCCTAGCCGTCAGGATCGCACAGGATTGCGGACTCATGCTAGAGAACGCAGCGCATCTCTCTTATGCGGAACAGGAAGAGCGACGACGGGTGTTTTGGTCAGTCTATCTGTTGGATCGCTTGGTCTCGTGCGGTCGTGGTCGACCACCGGCCATCGTGGACGCGTCGTGCCATGTGCAGCTGCCGTGTGACGAGTCAAGATGGAGAGAGGGCCTATGGGCCAAAACACAGTCGTTGGACGAGATAACAAACCGAACGCTCTCAGTATCTCAAAGACAATGCCCTTTGGCTCAGGTCATTGCTATTTCGCAGATCCTGGGCCGATGTGCGCAATATGTGCTTCAAGACTTCAACATCAGAGGCCCATATCCACCCTGGGATCCTGGCTCGGACTTTGCCGGCATCGAATCTGATCTTTTGCATTTCGAAGCGTATTTGGAGATGCAGAGGCCAGTAAATGAGATGATGGCACCTCACATCTCGGCTGAAGGAGTAGTGGACAGCCAGTCTTCAGGGCCGATCCTCTTCTCTCGAGCATTGTTCCATCTCTGCTATTGTCTACTCAACCATCCGTTCTTATTACGGCGCCGCATCAACACATGCCGCAACCTTGCGCCCATCAGTTTCATTAAACGATCGTCTGACCTAGCCTGGAGCCATGCACAGCAGATGATGGCTCTTATCCGCGAGGCGCGCAAGTTGGGCTGCTCATTTCACTCTTCATCCAGCGGCTATGCGGTGACGGTCGCGGGCTCCATTATCGCATTACGGACATATGACGAGGAATCCTCAGCTGGTGAACAGGCTCAAATGCTGCTTGAAGAGGTCTTTCTCTATCTAGACATCATTGGGCAGCATTGGAGTAATGTTAGAACAATGGTAATGTCCTCGATTCGGCTTTTGCCTTCTTTGTACGCTGATGATTCTCAATAGGCTTCGACACTCCGCCGAATAGTCTACGATGGGGTTTTAGGACGTCACCTGAACAGCCTCGCGCAAGCTTCGACCTTTACACCTGCCGAGGAAGAAGCTCTATGGGCGGTTGTCGACTATAATACCATGTCAAACCAACTCGGCGAGGATGCGATGATGAATTGGCAGGAATCAGATGGCCCAATGCCAAATTCGTGGATTGATTTGTTTGGCCCCATTGACTTTGCTTTACTATCTAATTTAAACGCCGAGTCAAGAGTAATTGTAGACGGGCACTAGGGGATGTGCTTTAGAGGTAGCATACTATTTCAAAGTTGCATAATTAACTCTTGCATATGCATTGAAGCTATCAGGGGGCTCAGGGCTTTGCTATGCCAGATTTCCACTTGAAACAAGATACATGGCTACTGTCTTTCAATTTTTTCAGGAATGGACCTATGTACGCATAATATGAAGGCTATAGCTTGGACGAAGCGGAGCCCAGAGAATCAAGAGCCTCGTAGACCACACTAAAGTCTCGGTCTCCAAACTCCTTGGACCTGGCCAGTGGCCTATACGTCTCCTCAACGCGCCGTCCCACCGCGAGAGGGACATTGACCTCTTCTGCAGCCGAAACAGCGAGAGCAAGGTCCTTATGAGCCAGCTTAGTAACGAAGCCGCCCTCGTAATTCCGGTGGGCTGGAGGGCTAGAGTCTCCGGCTTTGACCTCTGGGACCGGGTGATTGATCTGTACAAGAGCATTAGCTTATGCTCCTACTACAAGGTACTGATCCGCTAGAAGCGAGACCGTTTGAAAACCTACTTCACTGGACCAGCAACGCCCCGTGGAGCTGTTAATGATGTCGGCAAGTACTTGCGGATCAACCCCGAGCCTTTTGCCTAGTAGCATCGCTTCACTTTGTTTCATTAGCCTCTACTTTCGAGTATCTGGGGGTTCCGTCTGTTTCCCAACTCACCTTAAGCCAAGCATGGTGATGCCAAGTAGAAGACTGTATATCATGGCGAGTGCCCGAGGTTAGTAATTGTGTCGATATCGGCTGGTGCTGGGGCGATGTACTTATTCGAGATCTTTGCAGCAAGTCCAGCACCGAGGTCACCACAATATGTGACCTTGCCAGCCATGGATTGCAGGACGGGGAGAGAGCGATTGTAGGAGGTCTTGAATCCGCCAACCATGATTGACAATGTGCCTTTATCTGCACCAATGACGCCTGTATTATCGTGGATTAGTGGTGATGACAGAACTGGGTCATTCGGCTTACCTCCTGAGACTGGGGCGTCTACCAAATCTGCCCCCATTTGTCGCAGCTGCAGGGCGACTGACTTGCTGACACTTTGCTCAATGGTAGACTGATCAATACAGAGAGTTTCTGCACGCTGATCTTGACTCATATCCTTGAGAGCGCTCAGAACACTCTTCCCTTCGCCAACATAAACCTCCTTGACGTGCTTTCCAGTAGGAACCATGCTGATAATAGTAGAAGCATTCTGAGCTACATCGTAAGGTGCTGAAGGCGTTAGCGGTGCCACTAAAATACCGTGAAAGTCTCCTCTCATGTTGCATACTTACATGAGCAGCTAGTGAGAGGCACACTGGGGTGCTCAGAGTCATGGTATTTAATGATTTTGTCTACTGCGGTCTGGTTCACATCATAAAATGCGAATCTGACCTCATTTCCACTCTCTGGACTCTTGTATCTCGACACAAGGTTTTTGAACTAGTCATGTTAGATCGCGTTCCGTAGAGTCGGATCTGCGGCAGCTGACCATATGGCTGCCCATGGCACCAAGGCCAATGAAGCCAATTGTGTTAGACCTGTCAGTTGAGAAACGACGCTGGACTAATTTCTGAGCACTTTGACGCGCTTGCTGAGCTCGAGAAAGGTTCGTGATGAAGCTGGTATGTCGGAGAATATTATGGGCGCGCATGATGAATGGTAAAAGCAGGCTCGCAAGAACGGCGACCGGGAATAGAGTAGATGAAGATTTAGCAAATACTCCAGAAGAGCTCTTTCAGAACAAAGGCCGAGTTCAAGATGACTTTTGAATGGGTGCAAAGTCACCCAGCCTCAAGCTGACTTGGGTATTGATGCCAATGGTGCCACACAATTGCCGGCCTGTATGAGTGGGGCCGGTCCGGCTTCCGGATGTGGCGGCCGTCCGGGCATCATATGCGACAAGAATATGGACCACATGCCCCCATGGGTCAGCTTTCGATGGCTTCAAAACAGCTGATAGATGAGAGCAGCCGGCAGAGGATTCCAAAAGACCGAGGATTCTCTTCATCCATTGGTCCTTGCAAGAATTCTCGGCTATCAATGTCGAATCACCCTCCTACTTTTTTTTCCCCCCTCTTACGCCGGCCGACTATTTAGAGTCATTTTTGGCATCGAGACGTGTTTTTGCATCTCTATCTTAAGGATGAATCATGACTGCATCTTTAAGACGCTTGCGACTCCGGCCGATACAAGTTGTCTTTCAACCTGACGAACACCTTGATCCATAAAGTTTCATACGTCGGCTGGGAGGTGGAAATGGAGCTAGACATTGCCCTTAGGGGCTATCAATCGGCATTCAAGAATGATGGAGCCGTCTTTGGTGCGCTCCTTTCGCAGATTCTGGAACAGAGAGCTAGAATTAGGGACCTCATGCATGAGAACGAGAGGCTCGCTGATCAAGTTGATTTAGAGATGGGCTAGAGGTTGGGCTTAAATTTGGTTCATTTGTTCTGTATTGGGGACTGGAGGAACTCGAATTTTCATGAACATGGCATGAATCAGTGGACGCAAAGATGGAGACAGAACAAGGGTAGATCATGGTGCCTCGAGATTGATAGCCAGAGAGGGAGGTGTTGCTAAGATGGTTTACTTCTTCCAGAGGCGCAGTGAATCACGACCTCACGAGACTTTCTTCACCCCGAGTAGCCACCTAATCTCAACTTCATCATCACCTTGAACTCTCCACTCTGTCTCTCCTCCTTTTCATCTCATCACATCGAAAGAGCTGGCTCTTCTCGCGCAAGATACTTGCTTGGACCTGATGCTGAGGTCAGCGCGAAACTTGACAAGGAGTCTCGAAGCAACCTCAAAGTCACCACGAACCGAAAACGATCCAGCACGGCATTCCGTCAACATGAGTGACAAAAGTGGTGACGAATCATCCAACGAGTCGTGAGTACACAGCGCCAGCTTTCGCCATGCCTCACGAACATGCCACTAATCCATTATCAAGGCCATACTACGGGGGCGTGTTGAGGTTCAAGTTCGGGAGTCGCGCGGTTGCGTATGTGCCTGGAGAAGTCATTAAAAAACATCTAGAGTTTGCTGACTGGGTGAACCGCCATACAACCAATGGACCTGTTCGCTTGGGAGGTGTGACAAAAAGGGCGGGACAAACGATTGTGCACTTTCTCTTCACTGGGGCGTATCAAGCTTTGCCACTCCCTTCGGATGATGAGACCAAGCAACCTAGCGCTGCATTTACCGAAGCACTTGAAGTATACCAGCACGCCCTCAGTCTCGGCCTCGACGAACTTGCTAAGCTGGCTACGGAAGAGATTGCGCGACGAGGTCAGGACGAAAGCTTTACCAGCATCGTCGAGGGCGTCGAAGATGTGTGTGATGGGGTGGATGACACTAAAACCTGGCTGATTGATTACCTGGTCAACCGTGCGAGCATGGCCAACGAGTTAGTGACCATGGAGGATATCTAACGGTTTCAAGCCCTTGGGAGCGACCGTTCGCTTGCTTATATTCTGCTCGAAAGCATCATGAAGCTCAAGTTCTAGCTTCAACGATTTCATGGGATTGGGGATTAAATCATGAATGAGAAAGCCTCTTTGAAGCGGTCTGGGTCGCGGGCGGGTTTCTGAATTTTGAGTGTGAACAACGGCACGAACAATGAGCTTTGGGCGGTGGGACGGAGATGGAAGATGCGTGGACACTACGCGACTACTAAGCGTGATGGGATGTGGAACTGAAACGGTGATTTGACTCGATGGGGATATGAAGATATGATAGATGAATGATTTTCTTTGAGATTTTTAAGCCCTACCAAGTTTGCCTCAGTGAATGCTCCGGAAGTGATAACTCTGCCTCACTGTGGTGGTAGTTAATCAACAATACCGAGCCACGCACCCGCAAAATAATATGTGGCACGGAGGCAATGATCTCCGGCTTTGAATATGGAAATACTCTGCGAATAATAAAATTTCAAAATTTCATAATATTATTTCTTAAATACTCTTTATTGACTTAACTAAGCATAGTCGTCCTAGTGTCTTGAGTTTTTGCACGTCCGGCTGCTACCCTCTAACAGGAAAAGGCAACAAAAGGCGAGGGAAGGCTTTAGTACACACCGTCGTTAAAGTCAACAACGATTGCCTTCTCAACCAGGCCGTCCAGGGTCTTGATGAAAGCCTGATGTGCAGGATCCGTCTTGACGTAGTAATCCCGATCCTCCACAGAACTGAAGTCCACCACAAATCCATGGGTTATTCCATTCTATCACGGTTAGAGTCTGTCGCGAGCTTAGATGTATGGTGAGGGCTGCTCACCTGTAGCCCCTCCGGGGAGTTGTCCTGGCCGCCCTTTAGTGAGTTGATGTAGACCGTGTTGGTAGTTGGGTGGATGCAGTTTTCCTTGAGAGCTAGAAAGCGATCGCAAGCCTAAGATGAAGTGAGATTCTATAACCGTTTCTAAATGTGATTTACAAGTACGCACCGCTTTGATGTCATCGGCCTTGGCATCGGCTTTGAACTGGAAGAGCACCGTATGTGTGACACTCATGGCTGCTGGACCGGATGAACGAGAAACCGAAAACTAGTGACAGGGAATAGAGTTGTCTAAAGAAAAGAACAGCTTCAATTGGCTGATGATGACAAGATTGAGTGTGTATAGCTGAGCGAATATGGTTGATTTCGGAGGGAGTCAAGCTTCCCCGCTCCGCATCACGTGGAACCATGTGGGCTTCAACACGCATTGAAGCTGGAGCATCATCCATAACATCCATAAGAATCAAGAAACGAAAGTGCGATGCAAGAACCGGAAACAATATTTCTTGGGTAGAAGGCTGATGGTGAACAGCTCAGTACGGAGTTTCCGTCCAAGCCATGGCGGCGAGGCGGTTCTTTCGCTCATCGCCGCTATCCCTCCATTTCTTTCGCCTGATCGTCCCACCTCCCATCGTGGCTTCGCGACAATTCTCCAGCCAATCTACGCCACCGCGGCCGCGCGAGTTTCCGTCTACTGGATTTGAAGTTGTAGACCCGTATCAAAGGATGGAGGAGGAGAGACTACCCTTCTACAAACGGGAGGACTACTATCCCATGCGGATCGGTCAGGTCCTTCAAACCCGCTATCAGGTAGTGGCAAAGCTGGGCTACGGCACAGGTTCCACTGTATGGCTGTCTAGAGATCTGACGTACGTTTGTTTTGCCTTCAATAAGACGCCATAGTTACTGACTATCTACATTCTGTCAGAAATCAAAAGTATTGGGTGCTCAAGGTTCATATAAACACTATTCAGCGTAACCAGGAACTAAATGTTTATCGTCACCTCTCTGGCTTCACCATGGATCATCCTGGCCGTGAATACGTGCGGCAATTTCATGATTCGTTCAAGTTGAAGGGTCCTCATGGCGAGCACGATGTTTTTGTCATGACGCCCCTGGGCATGAGCTTGAGGACTTTACAGAAGTTACAAAAAGACCACGTCTTCCAACAGAGTCTCGCCACAACAGCTCTTAGCCAAGCGCTGCTAGGGTTGAATTACCTCCATGAAGCAGACGTGATTCATACTGGTGAGCACCTATACCTGGCACAGGGCGATGTTATCTAACTAGTGAGAAACAAGACCTTCATTCGGACAATTTACTTGTTGCTATCACGGACGACGGCATTTTATCCACAGTGGAAGAGAATGAGATAAAAAAAACCTTCAGCACGAAAGGCGGTAGATGATACTATCATTTACGTGTCTCAATACATGCTGGGGAGCGCTGGTCCGCTCACAATCTGTGACTTGGGGCAGGCACGCATTGGTAAAGTGCACCGCGGGAATGCCATGCCCATTATATATCGGGCACCTGAAGTTATTCTCGGTATGACGTGGGAAAATGCTGTGGATGTCTGGAGCACGGGACTCCTGGTATGGATTCACTCCTACCCCAAAGCTCTCCTCAATTCTTTTCTAACGCGGTTTTGTTTCTATGCCTTAGGCCTGGGATCTTCTTGAGAGAGAAAGCCTCTTTCGTGTGTACGACCGTGACTCCCAGGAGCAAAACGATGCCTACCACGCTGCAGCATTAACGACCCTTCTTGGTCCGCCCCCGCCTGAAATTCTGAAGAGGTCAGAGAAGACAGCCAAATACTGGAATGAGGATGGTGAGTGCTGGGATCTCCCTGCTATCGTTTACGCTTTTCTAACCGAGTGTCCAGGCCAATGGAATGGCCCCGTGCCCTTGCCACCGGAGAAGAACCTAGAAACTCTTGCCCAAAATGTGCTAGGAGAAGACAAGGAGATGTTTATCAACTTTCTTGAGTGCGTTTTGACATGGCTTCCCGAGGATCGACTCACATCCCTGGCGGCCTACTTCCACCCTTGGGTGAGGGGCGAGAAGGTCTCCCAGGGTGAAGATTAGCAAGGAAATATGAAGGAATGAATTTTGGGACAAAAGAGACCACTATGCTAGGTGCAAGAGTGAAAGGCTACCTTCAACTGGTTCCAAGGCAATAGAACCTGTCAGCTGCTTCACAGACTTCTATCTCGTGATAGATGTTCCATACAAAGAGTTGGTACCATCAAGGTAGACAATTATCTGCAATTGACTGGGCATCGCTGATAAGGGAGCATGAGATGTGTGCTGTTTTTTCTTGACCGTAAAGGCCCAACATCCACGTGCCAGCCGGGATGCCCAAACTTATCATAAGCGCCCTGAAGCAGTCCCTTGCAGATCAAAACTGATCATGGAGTGCCTTTACGTTTCATCTTGTGGGGATGCGACGGTGCATGCACCTCATGCATGCGTCTCGGTCGCAGGAGGCCGGCCTCGAGAGTGACCTCCAGGGATTACATGGTCGCCAAGCCCCGGGAACCAGCCCAGTGGTAATCTGGGATATATGCGATTCTGGGGATCGATCCTGTTCCGGACAGGAAGAGGTCCTGGACAATGTCATCGGCATCAGGCTTTTGACATCTTCATTGGCCAGTTGCTGCTTTGCAGGCTTGAGTGTGTCGTAGATGAGCAGTTCAAGATGCATCGCCTTAGCATTGTTCACGTATTAATTATGCATGCCCACCTGTAAACAAAAATCATTCATCTATCAGCATATTCATCGTGGTAGGGTTGAACAGTTAGAGGCGCAATAAACCGTCTTTGACGGCAGGTCTTGAGTAGCCAAGTTGATAGAACAGGTCAGTACACGAGGGAATGAGCTTATCAGCTCTTCTTTCCGTCAATAGATAGCAGCTGCTATCTCAGTGGCTCTCCCTTGCATCGCTGCCCTGCCCTCTTCTCTGGTGGAATCTTGGACACTCCGGATACCAAAAACAGCAGATAAGAACCCAGAAATAATCATAAATGGAACAGCAGCAAAAAGAAAGAGAACCAAAACCAACAGTAGAGACGCAGGACTCCACAAGACGGCGTACAAAGGTTTCCAGATTGGCCGGTAAATCAGAACCACAAAGAGTGAGACAGGCCACCGTATCCATGTCCGCTCATCCTCAACAAACGGCACCTCTTCAGAATCGCGTTGAGCGTCAGCTGAGGATCCCGCTTCCTCTTGATCACAATTAGCGCTCCGTTCTTCTCTGCCAACAAAGGAATATGACCAGACGCACCGGTATCTGGCCTCAGCCGCTGAGGTCGACCGCCAACTGCCCTAGTGCTGCCCTTTGCTCTGAACATGGCGTCTGCATAGTTTTTCGAGACTGAGGATGATGGGGATCTGCTTTAGATTGATCAGGAGATGGTTTTGAGGCTGTGGGAGGATATGGAGGCGTGACCTCTCTCCGTTGGGGGAGAAACTGCCTTCTGGTCAGCCTTGAACTAGGGCGGCCACTCAACGTTGGCGTAAGACATGCCGGCCCGCCATATCATCCGGCAACGCCAACATCTCACTGTCTCACCTTGCATTGCCGCCAGCGCAGCCAGCTACAGACTTAACATGTTGAGATTGGATTTTAGAGGAGACAATGTGAGTAACAATCCCTATTTCTCGTTGTGATGGCTTGAGCTGGTCTCCCACGTGTACAAGCCCGCTTACGGCATGGGAGTCTAAGGTTTCTTTCCATGCACAATCCCAGAGGCAAATTCTTCCCCAAAGTGACAATTGAAAATATCAATGGATTTTGAGATTACAAAATTACGTTAGACATGTCCAAAATACAATGCCACTCCGGGGCAAACAAATTTCCAAAAACATAACACACAAGTCTTTCCGCGGCATTCTTCAAGCGCAACTCTTTTTTCTAAAAATCACAAACTTAGGTCCAACATCCAATCAGCGTCTGTAGTAGTACTCAGGGGGTCGGCTACCGCTTGTCGGCTGAGTGTATGAAGGTTGGCTTGGTGCTGATGATCGGGGTGCAAAGGGGTTAGGGTATGATCGATCCGACCGCGATGACGGGAGATTGGAGGGTCTGGTTGGCTGTCCAGCTTGGGAGCTGCAGGCTCTACCTGGCCCTGTTGCTGGAGGGGGATAAGCTTGACTGGGTCTTGACGACTGAGAGGCGTAGCCTCGACCGGATCCTCCTGCTGGAGGGTTGTAGGCCTGGCTAGGTCTTCCTGATTGAGAAGCATGACCCCTACCAGAACCACCTGCTTGGGAGTTGGTACTCTGACCGGGAACTCTGGAGTGGCCCTGAGACCCGGAAGGAGGCATTCGAAAGCGCATGTTTGCACTCCGATGGTCTGGGGCCGGCGAGTTGGCCGGCGGAGCACGGTTCTGCCTTCTCCTCGTGCGCAGGCTCGTCGTCTCAGCGCAGTTGGCTCGTGTGAGTGCCGCACGTGTCGTGAATACAGCCTCACTGGAGCGGCGGATCGGAAACGTAAATACTGGGAAGAAAGATCTGTTAGACAAGCGCACGCAAGAGCTGAGAAGATGGAAGCTTACCCTGGTTTGCGAATTCGTTCATATAGCCCAGTGAGACTGCATAGCCCGTGGCATCCCGATGCCCGTTCTCGAAGAAATAGGCAGTGCCCGTCTGCCGAACATTCATAGGGTCATCGACGAATGACCAAAACTCAACAACTCCACCAAAGAGAATATCTTCCCAGTACCGACCTGCCTCACCAGCTTCCGAGTCGCCGTATCGGAGCAAGCTAACCTCTGGGGGCGTGAGAGGGCGAGGGTCTCCAGTGATGAATCCTGTCAGGAGATGAACAATTTCATGGGCAATGCTTAGGCCCATCTGAAACTTGAATCTGACGTAGCTGTCACCGGCCATCTGTGGCAACTGCTGATGTGCATACACCATATTGTCGATGAGGGCGCTGCTGAGAGAGATCCTCCCTCCAAGACCAGCATCATAGTCCCGCATGTCGTCACCCCAGTCAAGCCTCTGCGCCTCAGCCTCACCGGCGACTTCATCATGGATGAATATCGCAGGGAAGTTGAAGCGCATGGAAGTAAGAAACCTGTTTATCCATGTGGGCATGTCTCTTAGTGATCCCTTGTAAATGTCACCACGAGGTGGCTGTTCGCTCCGGCCCTCTTCGATGATGGCCGTAGCAACTTGGGCTAGACTTTGCCTTCCCTGGGGAGTTTCCAGGATAGACAGACCCATGTGCACCGAGGCTTCGATGATCTTGTATCTGGTCGAAGTCGGGGGGAGAGGGTCAACCCCGTCGAACCAGCGACCAGGGCGGATTTGAAGGTCCAAGACTCTGCTCTGGGACATGTTGGATATGCTTGAACAACTTTCTGAGTTGATAGTCTTGGTAAGAAATTGAGACGATTCTTAAGAAGAATCTGAAAAAGGGCCTTGATTGTTTCTAGGGAGTTGTCAACAGAGTTCGTGTGGTGCCGCATGCTGTCAGCCATAGACATACCTTGATTGAAGAGAGCGATTTGTGGGAATCTGCCAGCAGATCGAACTTGGGAGCTTTACACAAAGAAAGTCGGAAAGAGGATATAGTTGAGCTTGGATAGGAATAAAAGAATACGAATAGGAGAAAAACGGCCGTTGGAGTGATCTGAGCTGTGTTGGAGTCTTGGTCCGGTTTAACAGAAGACTTGGCCGTGTCTTATACTTGTCTGCTTCGCTGTTCCGTTCTCCCGGACTAAAACGCTTCCAAATTTGACATGAACCGGAACCAACGTGAGCAGCAAGGATTGAGTCCCTATTCTAAACCTTGGCGGTACCAGAAGAATCTCAGATGGTGCCCTGTTTTTGAAGTGGAGTAGTAGACCGTCAACCAGGCCCGACGCATGAGATGATAACCTGAGCCTGAAACAGACCAGAACCAACAGACCGTATTCATATCATCGCAGCACTCCAGCAACTTGTCTTCTAAAAGAGGGATACCGAAATGAGAATTCCTTACGGCATCTTCGGAAGAAGAATCGCCGTCTTGTTGGTTGCAACCGCCCAGAGTCTGCTCGGCCTGTTTGGGGCCTATCAACCGGCGAAGCTTGGGCCTGGACCACGGACGACCGAATTGGAGCAGACCATTTCGCCCCATGGATCCATGTTTCTGCATGAACCATGTCGATTTCTAAACACAAAGGAAAAGTACGGATATGGTGGCCTGGTTCACCTGGCACTGTGGTTGATGGACGGAAGCGCGCGCTTCGGCTCGGCGGTGCTGTAAACTACCTGATCTTATTGGTCCGCGCGCCCACCCCCGCTATCGTCGGCGCTTGCGGAGTCGCACGTGCTTGCCGACAGCCTCCCCTCAGCCCTAGCGCCCGGTGCGCTAATTTTAGCGCTCTGCACTGGGGAGACGCGCGCCATCTTCTTCCTGCTGCTACCCAGCTTGATGCACCGCGCACATCATCCCCCGATATCCGAGACATCGTCTTCGCTTCATACTCTGTATTGCAGAAGCCATGCCTTTAGAGCACTCAGAGAACTCATCGCCTGGGGCGCAATCCCCCTCAGTCACGGATGACAACCAGATCAGGAGCCTTTCCATCGATGTCCTTGACGGCGACCATCATGATATCTTCACCCGGGCCATCACCAGAATTCTTTCCACAGAGATTGCCGAACTGACATATGCACAAATAATCGATGGCTTGCCCCTGACCCAGGTCATGTACGAGTCAAGGGGTGGAAAACTGCCCAAAGGCCATCCTCTCCACAGCGCTCACCAGGAGCTATGCCCGGGTATACTGGACAAGGCGCGACAGTTCCGTGAGGCATTTGAACCTGAAATTCTAAGTATTGACTCTAGGGTGAGTTGGAAACTTCTGCGTATTGTGTTGCTGTTAGGCGAGCTGACCTCTGTCCCTGATAGCTGCTCTTTGCGTACCAAGCCGCCGCTCCGGGGTCAAGAGCATTCAATATCCGACTCATTGAGTTGATGGCTGTTGCAGTTCACCAAATCGCAGTGATGCTATTCAATCTCGGTACGAATCTGCACAAAGACGACGGCATCACAGAGTGGGCGCCGCCAGAGTCCAACAGGCTGTACTGGGACCACAATCCAGACGGGCCACTTCCCACCCTCTTCAAGCACCCATGGTATATTGACCACGAACAGTATCCCAATGGGGCTGCAGATATGGCAGGTTACTGGGCTGAGTCTCGCATCATTGGGGGTGTTGTCGTGTTTGATCGGCGCAGTCAGTCACCAGACTTTGACTCAGATGCCGTCTACTTGCACCCGAACCGAACAAATGTCACATACCGAATTTTTGAGCTCCTTCCTGAGCAGAAGCAAGCTTTGGTCGAATTTTTGACTGCTGATGCTGCTCCGCCGGAGAGTCCCCTCCCAATCTTGGGCCACGACATGAATCGCAACCGCGTGGATCCGGAAGAGCCCATAGAGGAGACGGGCATTTACAGAGACAGGTGGGAACGCAAAGAGCTACCTCTAGATGCTCCTGATGTAGCTAGGATGAGGGATGTGTGGGATGTGCTTGATTTTCCAACACAGGCTGATAAAGCCGCCTCCAAGAGACGAGCAATTGAACGGCGAGATAGGTATCTTGGTGATGATGGCGACCTGTAGTAAAGTACCCCTGTAATGTATTATGATTAAAACATAGGAAATTCGGAATTGATCTGTTCTTCTAACCCTTGCTTTGATACACTCTTGTTGGGGGATGAAATCGAGGACCCCCGAGCTTCATTTCGGTCTGGGATCGAGTTGAATAGATTAGGGGCAATCTTCAGTCGCCAGGCGGATTGTGAGTAAGCTGGTAGAGGCGCCACTAGGGTTGATGACCTGCTGCATGTCATTCAAGGTTTGTCCAAAGGTGAAACTCATTTAAGCTATAACATCGAAAGTTGCTTTTGTCTTGAGCCCGTTAAGCTTTGCGTGGCTCCCACCAGGGCGTGTGTTATGGCTTAGAGTTTCACCATGTGTCTTCAACAAGCTCTTTACTTGCATCTATGACTGTTCTTGCGGCCTAATTCAAGATCTAGGAGTCATACTTGGGAACCCCATCTCGCCCCGAATCATTCTGTCTCTACGCTCTCCGCAAACCATTCTTTCGCACTTCCATCACTTACCACGCAATTTCAATATACGAGTTATGAACCTACCCCTATGCTTGGACCGCTCAATGAGGAGCACCTTGCTCAAATGCTTCAGGCCTCAAACATGCGGCATATGCCATGGGAGGTTTGGAGATTTATTCGACGAGGTCGTTGTTCGTAAGTGATCCTCAAAAGGGCATTTCGCCCCATGCTTTGATTGCACTTGGGCAGGTGTCTCTTGCTAACCTTTGTCTAGTTTACTGTGAGAACTACCCGGTTGGCTCCTGGGGAATGGCAGTGATGGGGCCTATGGGCATGATGGTAACTGGAAGCTTTCTCTACGTTTGTGAATCCCCTTGTGTCAAGGTCCATGAGCACTGCTACATGTTTATATCTGCTCTCAAATCTACATGGAGAGCAAAGAAAAGACCAAGCTTTGTTGGAAGAGTCGTAAGCTCGTTCATGGTTGGAGAAGACAACCTGGACGCACGTATCCCGGAACCGTGGGGATTTTCCCCCGATGCCTTGGCCGTGGTGCGCAACACCCGGGTCACCCTGGATCACCATGGCATTAGCAGAGTGGAGGGTCTTAATGACTACCCGGAACCGCTTAGCGAGAAGCGAAGCGGCTCGGCCAAGTATATCGTCGCTGACCGGAGAAGAGTCCAAGCTCTCAAGATAGAGATCTACTTCCAGGTAATATACAAGATGAGAACAGAACTGTAACACCGAGCTAATGACGGACAGGACGGTCTCGCATGGCTCGCAACCAGGGCATATGCACAGCTCGCAATGTGGGACACTCCAACACCCCCCAAAATCCTTCACCTTTGTGAGCATTCGGACTTGTTTCAACTCGAGTCGTGCGCTATGTCTTGGCCTATCAACAAGTATCCGTCGCATCCAAAGACCATTGATCTTTCGACCTGCACCGGCCTGACATTTTTGTACAAAGAATTCTCTCGGGAGGACGTCTTTGCTATCCAAGTCCACACTCGAACTTCCCAAGTTCATCTAAAACGGCGTCCGGATGGTCTTACGGCAGTGTACGTGCCGCTGCCACCTGGTGAGGAGATTCTATCAATGTCCGTCCTGTGTTGTAAGTATGGAGACGAAGGTAGTTTTAGTCTCATGGTGAGTTGACGCATACATCTTAAGGTTATGGAGTTTCTAAATACCAAATAGTTCGAGACCAAACTGGCTGGGGTTTTCCATGTTGGATATCACCAGAGGCTCGCATCTGAGTCGCACAGCAAGTCGCCCAAAGCGCTCATTTATTTCAAAGGGACATCAAGCCATCAGCCTTCAATCTCTGTCTACCCCATGGGCAAAGGGTCGCTACCTCATGCGTTCTATTGGCCGATCCAGAACGGGCATCGGGGCTCCGCGGGCATGTTATATTCATGGGCCCCCTTGAAGAACATGGTCCACGTTGATGTATATCACCACGTTGATGTATGGCACGACGAAGAGACTCTCCTGGGGATGCATATTTACTATGAGAATGGAGCACAGAGGACGATTGGAGAGTGTCGTGTTGGTTCTCAGCCATACAGGAGCTGGTCGAAGCCGTCGGCTCTGTACTGGAGGCTTTTGACCCGTCCCCACCAAGTTCAGGTTGTGTTTGATGACGACCCGACGGGAGGAAATTCGGAAAAGAAATGGAATCGGGCTGATCTAGTTGGAGAGATGCATCTCTTAATGTCTGGATATCGCCAATATTTCGAGGTACTGCCAGCTGGAAGCTGGCGCGGAGTGTGATGAGGGAAAGGGCAGAGGTCTCCGTTATGCTCTAATTCAGCCGTTTATCAGACTCTGCTCTCTTTAGAATGTTTTCCTTATCAACCTTATCAATTATGATTGGAAAAGGCGCGTTATATGCGGCAGCCAAGGTCGTCACATCTCAACAGTGTTCACAAGTGATGGGCACTTGCTAACAGCTTTCCCCGCCTTTCAACACTGCATCATGTTTGTACCCCCATGCGAGCAGGCAAATCCCATTCTGAGTTAAAGACGGTGCCGATTCTTCTGTTGCTCAAGAAACGGCAGGTGCGATTTGTACGACCTGACCTCGAGGCCGAAGCGGGGTGCAGAGACACTGCGCCGATTACCTAACGGGAGACGACTTCGCTTCTTCACCTCTTCAACTCTTCACCTCACCTGCTTCTGCCTCTGGCCTTTCCATCTTCCAGGCCTAGGCAAACATCTTCTCTCCTCCTCCACTCCGTGCTACCGCTTCTTCACCATGGGTCAGGACTGGAAGCTGATCAACATTGACAAGAAGCGACAGCTTCGCCACATTGGCCAGCCCAAGCTTTTGGACATCCTCAAAAGCACCTCGGGCGAACAGCTGGTTGGACTTCTGGCCAATCCCTCATGGCTGAGATTCCAGATTCCCGCCGAGAAAGCCATCCCCGCGAAGAAGAGAAAGTGCGCTTGACGGGGGGGGGGGGGGGG
>JAPFTC010000282.1:0-55111 GCA_030779165.1 Fusarium sp. MBC 441
CTACCCACACGCCCTCCCCCCCTTCCCCCTGGTCCTGGCGTGGTTTGGCGTCGGCCTGCGAGTTGCAGGAGGATAGGCCCAGCAGCAGTCGTCAAGTGAAAGGACACCCTGCGGCGGAAGCTTGTCAACGCTTTTCCCTCGACATTTCACCGTTGCCCACCGCTCCGCTCTTGATCCCAAAGTAATTCATGCTCCTGAGATTCCTACGACAGGGGTATCGTCGCGGACTCGCGCACTTGCAGCAGCACACTTCACATCATATCGATATCCTCCCAATCCCCCATCCCCACTCAAGGACGACGGACTTTTCCCTCTCTTTGACGTTATATCACTCTTGTTGAACCCTGGCCCACGGCGCGCGCGCACATCTGCCAGACACGCCTCGTACTCCTGGCTCCATCTGCTGGCTTTAGCATCTGGTTCGAGCACCTGGTCTGCCATCCCGTCTATTTGCCCATTGCCCATTCTTGGATATCCACTTCAGATCATACCTTGCTCTCCATCCCCATAATCTTGGTTCAAATACCCGCTCCCCTGCCCCTTCGTCTGCCCCCCCGTCCGGCCCCCTCTAGCACACCCTTCCTCCGATCGATCTTGTCTTTCTTCCGCTCCAAAGGGCCTGCTCTCTTCTCGCTGTCCCTGGCACACGAGCTATAACCTTCGAGACGGGGACCTTCAAGTCACTGTCAACGCCGTTCGCTCTCTTGCCAACCAGTTCTGGCCAAGCGGTATTGCCACCCCTGCTCCCTCTTGCTCTTCCCTCCCACCCCGTGTTTTTTCGCTGTAGTCCGCGAGAACCGGGTTGCTTTATCATCATTACCGCTCCGAGCCTAGCCCGCCTCACCCGTGCAATCCCAGTCCTCACCAGGGGATGTCCACTTAAACCACCTCCCCAGACCCAGCACTGGCAAGGGGAAAATAAAACACCAACGCGTCCTGGGCTTGATGCTATTTTCTTTTCTTTGGCCGCGCCTCACAGCTTCAACCTTCAAGTCTTAGTCCACATGTCTGACTAATGGGTCTTCTCTCTATGCAGCATCACTCGCAGCACCAGCAACAGGGTCAGCCGCCTTCCCAGCACCTGCAGCAGCACTCGAGACCCCCGAGTGTAGTTCACCAGCAGCATCACCCACAGGCTCACCCGCCGCCTCAGCAACACCAGAGCGCGTACTCGTCAACACACTCACTTCCTCAAGCATACCAGACGAGCGCCCAGGCTACCAACAGCCAGGACAACCTCAGCTACTACAACCATCCGAGTCCCTACAGCACACCCGGTGCCACAAGCGGATACACATCCGCAGGTAAGTCAACGCGAGCCCAGATAGCTTCTTGATGATGAGAAGCGCGTCGCGAACTCAAAGCTGACTTTGCGCGATCCAGATACCTCCGACATGATGGCCGCCGCTCAAATGCCGAGACCACCCTACCCCCCTATGTCCTATCATACTCCCCAATCCAACTCTCCCGCCTCAGTCGCATCACCCTCTCAACATGACCAGCACAGAAGCATTTACGGCCAACCGCCGTCACAGCATCTGCAACAGTCGATGTACTACCAGCCGCAGAACCAATACCAGCCCATGCCTCCTCAAGCGACCGCCTCTCCTTACGCGCAACACGCGCCCCACCCTCAGCAGTCAATGACTTCGCAACCCGCCATGATGATGTCTCAAACTGCTCCCCAAAACCAGATGACGCAGCATGCGCAACACGCACATGCGGGTATGACTGGAAGCCCCCGACCAAAGATCGAACCTCAGGTGCCCCTGCAGCTCCAGAAGCCTCAGTCGTCGCCTATGCCTCAGTCTCACCACCCTCAAAACGGCGGCCAGCTCCAGAGCCCTGGAAACTCAACTCCTGGTGTCAACCCCAGCGCGGCACCTGGTCCGATCCCCGCGACAACCCCTCTCGTGGTCCGACAGGACGGTAACGGTGTGCAATGGATCGCTTTCGAGTACTCGAGGGACAGGGTCAAGATGGAGTACACGATCCGCTGCGATGTTGAGTCAGTGAACATTGACGAGCTGTCACCCGAGTTTAAGCAGGAGAACTGCGTTTACCCTCGCGCATGCTGCCCCAAGGAGCAGTACCGTGGAAACCGCCTGCTGTACGAGACTGACTGCAACCGCGTCGGTTGGGCGCTGGCCGAGCTCAACATTCCTCTCCGAGGAAAGCGAGGACTTATTCAGCGAGCGGTTGATAGCTGGCGCAACAGCAACCAAGATCCCCGACTCCGAAGCCGACGAGTGCGACGTATGGCCAAGATGAACCAGCGAAAGCAAGTCCAGGCCTCTCCGCATCCCGGTGCGGCTCACATGCCCGGTCCCAGCGGACCTTCAGGGATGCCCGGCGGCCCAGGACCCATGGGACCTGGCGGGGCCATGGGCAAGCCTGGCCTCGGTAGCATGGGTCAACCGATGCACCACCACCAAGCAGGAACTCACCCCGACGGCACAGCTCAGGGTGGAGGGGATGAAGTCGGTATGTTCCACCAGATGTGAATGATTTAAAGAAACCTCACGTCTGCATTTTGCAGGGCAAGGCATTGCCGTGCTTTGTGCGCCCCTTCTTTTGCACTGATCCCCTTGCTGTCCCTCACCGCACAAGAAATGCTTTGTTCGACCAATGTTGTGTTGATTAATTGATACCAAAACCCCTTTTTACTCTTTCCTTGTTACTGTCTTACAAAAACATATTCCCTTTTTACTGCTGCAACGGCTATAACTGTGTCTTTGCTCTATTTTCTATCTGCTACTGCTACTGCTTTGAACGTCTGGGGACTGGGTCTGTCATCTCCTTTCTTGTCTTTTTGCCTGTCTGTCTGCCTGTCACAATGAATAGCACAGGCGGTCTGCCACTTCCTGCACCGTCATCTATACAGCATCCAAGCCGCAGTGGCTCCCGAGGGGTTATGAGGAACTCTTTGTTTTGTTGATTGGCACAGTTCTGTACATTACCATAAAGTCGCGCGCACACAGTCGCTGTTGTTGCTGCTGCTGTTAGTTGTTTGCTTTGCTGCTGGGTTCCCGCGACTCTTAGACGAGTTCAATCTGCCTTTTGGCTTTAAATGTTGCATCATCTGCCATTGGCATTTGGATCTGGTCCTCTGAGACTGATCTGACACAACCCAGTCTTGTTCTGTCTTGCATTTCAAGCGCTAAACACAAACACAAGCACATAGTCGAGTTTTGCTTTGGTCATCTCATCTCACTTCACATCATAATCACGCAAACAGTAAAACAGGAGAGAGAGATTGGCTAACTCGGGCTCTTCATAGGCGATGGTCACTCCTACGAACACCATCACCATCAAGCTCCGACGGGTCAAAACCCTCCCAACAACGACGACGTGAGACCGGCACACGTTTTCACTGGATATAACAACCAGCCATATCCCACTAGCGCGCCAATGTCTCACATGGCTCCCCACGCCCACGCTGGCGGTGCTGTCCCGGCTAAGCGCCACAGCCGTGGTAACGCTGATGAGCCTGACGATCTCTTCCCGGACATCCCTGAGGCCAAGAAGCGCAAGTTTATTCTTGTCGAAGATAATGTCCGCGGATCTCGCCTCCGTGTCCGGGTGACCCTTGAGGGTGTTGACACCAACGAGATCCCTGACAGCTTCCGCAAGGGAGCCAGTGTCTTTCCTCGTAGCTATTTCCCTCGAGAGATGCAAAGCCCTCCTCCAAGCGCGACTGGCTCGCGCTTCTTTGGAGATGATCAAGACGACGATGGCATCGAGGAGACTGAGGGTCGCGAAGCCAGTCGCCGTGGAGCTAACCGAACTGGCAAGGAGATGGTCAAGGTTCCCATGGGCGAGTCCCAAGGCGAGATTGCCATCCCCCGAATGAGGAAGTCTATCCGAGGCAAGGAGGTTCGGCTCAACGACCTTGGGTACCGAATGGCATGGCTCCAGAGCCGTGTCTTTGCTGGTCGGACCGTCTTTCTTCAGCGAGCCTGTAAGTTTCGATCAGCCTAACCTAACCTGACCGTGTTGTTGAATGTGATAACTGACAGAATCTAGTGGACTGCTACCGCAACAAAACGCGAGCCGCCATTGAGAGCATCATGCAGGACGTCAAGACGGTTGCGCCTCACTATGAGACGCGTGTTGGAAAGCGACGCTGGAATGAGCGCATGCGACGTGGAGAGAAGAAGGACGACGAGTAGAGATGGATGATGCTGTTCTGTCCTGTCGTGTCCTGTCTTGTTGTCTTATCCTGTTTTACCCATACCCTCCCTACTACCCTCCTTTCAAACTTGACCATGAGAATTGGCCGCGTTCTTGTTCATCCCTGGCATTGTCATTAGAGATTGCTTATCTGCCTGTTCTTGCTTCACGATACCATTCTGCGACGACATCGATGGTGATGTCCTCCCGTTTATTTATTACCCCAAACTTTTTTTCTGCTTTCACGGCTCCGGATCTACACCAAGTTCTTGCATTGAAACTCTTGTTGCGGTTTCCAACTACCTGTCATGCCTCGCACTCGACTCCCCTCCCGCGTTGGCCTTCCATGGTTGTCGCTTCTGGAGTTTTCAGTTCTCATTTTTCAAGTCGAGTGGCTTCTGTATATTAAATTGCAATTCGTGAGGGTGTATAGATGCAGGGCGGATGACGATGCTTGGCCGACGATGCTGACGTCTAAGAGGGGGTGCATGTTGTTGGCTGACCTTTGTTCTGAGAAGGTCAGAACCGAGGGTCTCGGATTGATGATGGGTTTAATCACATACGGTATCGGTTGGAAGGGTTTACATATGGAGGTGACGATGGTTTTGACATTTGCTTTGAGACCACTGTGTGGTTATGCGTTCCTTGCAAATAGTGTTTGGTCATAGTTGGTAGACAATATTGAATTTCTCTGGTCATCTACTTTTCCTATATGTGATGTGCCTGGTGATGACAGTAAAGAGTGAGACGAGAGGGAGGGTAGGAGAGAAAATGAAACTGGTGTGATGAGTGAGTGAATGAGTGAGTGAGTGAGTGAGTTTATAGAAGAGAAAGATGGTTTGTAAAGATATAAAGAAAGACGTTACAAGACGATATAACTAACCAACTAGGATAATTCTAGAGCTATGTCGTCCATCGTCTATATCCAAAATACCAATGCTCCCAGTAGGATCCACGGACCCAAGCGCCTTGGTCTATGCAATGGCTAGCTGCATACACTTTGCCTGAGCCTTGCCACGCCTGACCTCCCCCGCCTCGTAGTCCCCAAACCAGCTTGCATCCTGGTCAAATCTCTCTGCTTTACTCGTGATAGGTTCGTCGAGTCTCGATCGTGTCATACGATAGCTCAGTCCCCAAGTTTTCCGCAATATCGGCATCTTCGCGGGCACGCAGGAGGGTGGCATTTGGACGATATCCCATGCTCGTGATGAGATCAAAAGCAGCGCGGGCAACGGTTGGCGTTTTGATGAGCTCCTGCGCCAAGTGAGTGCGGATTACTCGAATATCTTGATTGTTAGCTTCTTGGTGGCCGACTTGGGCCGGCAACTTGATTTGAGAAAAGGGGCTTACTGTGTCGAAAGTTGCAAATGTGAGCCTCGATGGCTGCTGTCTTCTTAGGAGAGTCGCAGTAAAGGGTATGGAGACAACTCCAGATGTACTGAGCGAGAGGAATGGGGTCTGGTGACTGGCCATCCCCATGAGCAGGAGGAAATAGACCAACAATACTCTTAAATGTTCTCATTTCTCCTTGGCTCAACCTCCCCCACGAGGGCTCAGTAGGATGTAGAGATGAAGTCTGCATGTGCGGAATATGTTCCAAGTTGAGCAATGCTTCAGTCAAATTAACCATGGCGAAATGATAAGCCGCGGTTGAGATGGTTCGATCCAGAACCTTGTCGATAGACTCAGACATTGACCCAGAGTCCGGCTGAAAGACGTGATTCGTGTCACCCTCTGGAAGAAGTGAAGGGTATAGGAGGGTGAGAAGCAAAGCTTGAGTCCTCTTGTATTGAGTAGTATCTGCGACGCAGCCATCTGCACTTCCAGTGTCGGCCTTGGCATGAGGGAGAAGTTGCCAGTTGGGCCAGAAACGATCAAGAGGCTCACCCAGGCGATCACCACTGAGTCGAGACCAGTCGTCAAGACGACTGTAAAAGTTAAAGACACAGCGGGGAGTCGCTATCGACAGGGAGGTGCGGCAGGACTTGGCGACTGCGCTGTAGAGGTCTTTGCCCTGGCTGGTGTTGATCAAGGCTGAGAGGTCTTGACCGTTACTGTTTTGGACTAGCTTTGAGTCGGGTCCAAGAAGATCTTGGGAGGCTTGGACTTGATACAGGGAAGCTACGTTGCGAGCGATCTTCCTGAATATCTGATCTGTAGGGGGCGAGTTGCTGGCTGGCTGGACGCCCAGGGATTGGTTGACAACCCACCCGGTGCAGAGCATGCTCGGGGCAATCAAGGTTGCCTTGACTTTGCTATCGATGCAACTCTGAATCTCGCCAACAGTGAGAAGATGTAACTTCGTGCTGGGTGTCAAGGGGTACGGAAGCTCGCGGATCATATCTTGATGAAGTGAGGTCGGTCCACAGATGATGATGACCAGGGACGAGGGGCAGCCTGCTTGGCAGTAATTGCTTGCCTTGAGAGACATGGCTGAAATGACATCGAGAAAAGCCTCTGTGAGTTTCGCTGGATCCTCATGGACAGTCATGCCGTCACATATCCCGCTCACATCCTTGTTCCCATAACGGAGGTTGACATGGTGTCGAGGATTCGAGGCACTCAGCCGCACCCAGTCCTCGGGAGGCACAAGCGGAGACAGGAGATGAGATATGGCGTAATATCCCGCGACGAAGCGTTTATGGAACGGATCGTCGAGGTGCTGGTAGGGAACGGTGAGTATCTGGGCGATGCAAGAGTGTGGATGGATGTCGGGGATGGAGGTGGTGGTAAAGGTCGAGCTGGGGTAGTTGGACGCAGCCATATTTGGCTGGAGTTTGCGGCGAGAACCTTGAGAAGATTTCTAAGGCTCTTGATGGTTGATGAAGGGGATGCAGGTACAGTTTGCTAGTTGGATGGTGATGGTTTGGGGGTTGTAGAGTCGAGGTTCAGTTGGATAAACATGGTGAGGAGTGAAGCCTCATATTTGGCATATTAATTCATGTTGGGAGAGTCAAGCCGCATCGTACACTGGCTGTCAGGAAATATGTGTCAAGACATGTTGAATGCAAGACGTCTACGCAGTTGTGTTTGTCTATTTTGTGAATGACATAAGGAGTGACTGAATGCCTTTTGTCTGGTTCTTTTAACGCGGCACCTGTAACAACCAAGAAGCGGAGATCATGTGTCTTTAAGACTAAGAAGAATATCATTCATATTAGTTCTAAAAGAATACAAGTTAAAGACTCGTTTGAAGTGTCATGTGGTTGATGTGACTTTCTCTGTCAAGCCAATGCTTGAGGTAGCGTGGCCATGTTGCAAACAAACGACAATATTTCAACAGTGTGGAGGTAAAACAAAACTAAGGAATTGCTTTTGAACGTCCACAGTAGATATTAATACATGTGGGAGACAAAGGCTGACCAACAACTACCTACCTACGTACACAATGACGAATCCGTAGTCGTTTACACGCAAGTTGAGATTAGCACAGCGGGGGGGGACAAAGATAGATAAGAAGAAATACGCGTTTCTCAATCCTTGCTCGGCGTATAAGAATACAAAGTCTGGGCGTATTTCGCTTCGTAATTCGACCGCGCGATCGAACGTGTCGAACGTATGCAAATCTCGGCAACCGTATAGTAATACTCAGGGATCATGATAATGTCATTCACCAAAACTAGACGCAAGTGAGAGACGGTGTGGGCATCTACAGCTTCAAAGAATTCAGGAACTGGAACAAGCTTTTTCGCCCAGATACGAAGCAGCCTGTCAAGACTCTCAAGTCCCCGCGTAAACCCTGCAGCTACAGCGCCAAGTGGAATCCAATCCATGGGCATGGGCAAGGGTTTTCCATTTCCCCATACCAAGAGGAGCCAAGCCAAGGGCCTTTAGAGAGGCTCCCCCCTCACCCTCGGAGATTCAATCTGCGCCTCGTTCCACCACCTTTTCAGCTGAGGGTCCAAGCCACACACACTCACTCAAGCATGTCACTTGTCCGACGGGGTTGGGAATGGAGAAGCAAGCTTACATAGCAACTGGATAACTTTAGATCCCAGCTCAAATACGAGTGGACGACAAGTGTGGCTCAACTCCCTTAGACCCTGTTTCTGGCAAGTGGGCTATTGACGCAACCCAGACCCCAAGGCAGCCCGCGAGGCGCCGTCTCTAGTCGTCGGGGCGAACTTTTTGGCCTAGCCATTGGCCTCTCTCCTCTTTGACCTGATCACCAAAGCTGTGAGCGAGACCGCTTCTTTCTCCTTTTCCCGATGCTTTCAGTTCTGACCTCGTCCAAACAGAAAGAATAGTGGCCATGTCGCGGCAGCAGCAGCAGAGCCCTTACTACGCAGCGGGCAACTATCCTCCGCCCCTATTCGCCGCCGAACTCGACAGCAGCGCCCCCTCCTCCCGTTTCGCCTCAGCCCAAGGTCCCGATGGAGCGCCCGTCTTCGAGATGCCCGGCGAACCGGTGCCCTCCAACCAACAGGGCGAACAGAAGAGACCTTCGAGGACACAGAGCCCCGCGCAGTCTGGGCAGGCCAACCCGTGGCCATTCTATCTAGACGGTCAGGCTCCGTCAAAGCCCGCGCAGGAGGACGATAAAGACAAGCCGTACAAGGACCCTTCTGCGGCGCCTCAGCCCGTAATGGCCAATCCTTGGGCATATTTTGGCCCCGAGACTTCAGAGGATACTCCCGCTCCTCTCGCGATAGCTCGACCGGTCAACCAAAACCCGTCACCGCCGCCAGCGCCAGCGCCTCAGAGTGAGGAGGATCGCCGCCCCTCAGGGCCGGTATATAAGCCCTACCCTGGCAATAGCGAATCCATCCCCCAGGTTCCCCACGGTACCAGGCCGCCAGCCTCTACAAGTCCGAGTCCAAGTGATGGCGATCCTTCTTACTATCCTGCGCCATTGAAACTGGGAGGTCGCTCCGCCAAGACGACACCGCCGACTGCGTTCAAACCATATAGCCCTCCTCCGACTCATGATGTGCATGATGTGCAAGATGCGCAAGTTAGGCCTTTGGCAGGCATTGGGAGGACCGATTCGCAGTCGACGACAACTTCAATGCCATATCGGCCTTATAGACCGCATTCGCCTCAGATGGAGACAACAGCAGCGCCAGCTGCTAATATGCCGCCTACCACCAGTCCTCCTCCCCCAGCTGGGACTCCAGCTTCTTTAACTATCGGTACTCCACCCGCTGGTGCTCAAGCTGTCGCTCCGGCTCCTCCAGTTACTTCTACACCGACTCCTCCAGTTACTGCGCAGGCTGTTGCGCCAGCTCCTTTGGCTTCAAAATCACCAGCGGCTACTCCAGCTCCCGCGGCTGCCGTCCCAGCTCAGACGCCTTCAGCTGCTATTCCAGCTCCTCAGCAACAACCAATAGGCGCTTCACCTCATCACTTTCACTCCCCGGTACCTACACACCCACCTGTGAACCCTTCAAGAACAGATGCGAGTGTATCTCCCAAGCCCACAACGACTGCCCCTGTCTCCCAGCAGCCGCAGCCACCACAATACCAACAACCGCAACCACAGCAGCAACAGCATCATCACCACCCCCAACCGCAGCAGAATGGCATTGCAGGTGCTGCTCCAGCCCAGGGACCCCCTTCGATGGCATCTCCCTATCTGCCATCTCCCATGTCTCCTTCAGCTCAGTCCATCTCAGTGGCTGCCCCTTCACCAGCAACACCATCACTTAATGCGGGAGTACCGTTCGCTCAACCACAGTATGCCGCCGCTGTCCCAACCCCAAATTATGCCCCGGGTCCTACTCCGGGTCCCGCTCCGGGCCATGCGCCGGGCCCATCCCCGACTCACCCCCCTGTTTCGGCAGCAGGTCCTCCGCAGACACAGCAAGCTCCGGCGCCAATGACCTCCCCTCCCCCGGCGATGCCAGTACTCAACGCTGGAGTACCGTTCGCTCAACCGACATATGCTAGCCCTATTCCTACTCACAACTATGGACCGGGCCCGTCACCCACACCACCAGTGACCTCACCCATAGGCCCTCCACAATCACACCCAGGTCCGCCAATGGGAGCTCCCACTCCAGCCCATGGCCCAGCCCAACCTATGCCAGGCTACCCCAATTACAACTACAACGTTCCGCAACCCAGTTATGCGCCGGCTCACACTCCCCCAACAGCTACTCCAGCACCGGGAGCCCCAAGCCAGCCTCCTACTCAACAACCTGCTCCTTATCAACAACCAGCTCAAACTGGCCCTGGACCTCAGCAACCTCCTCTCCACCACTCGACCACAGAACCCCATATGGGACAGGGTAACATTCCCCAGTCGCCTCCACCTCCATATGCGCAGACCATCTCTACTCGGCCTGGATCGCAACCTCCAGCAGCAGGCCATCCTTCTCAATATCAGCCACCGCCTCCTGGTCCTGGTCCTGTTCCTGCTGGGCCTTATCCCCCTCAGCCTCAATATCCTACTCAACCGACATATACTCACGGTGTCCCTCCACCCCTTCAGGGGCAACCGTCCTTTGGGCTGCAACCCCCTCCTCTTCCTCCTCGACCAGCGTCAGCCCAGGGAGGGATGCCTACCCATGGCTTTGGATCCGGACCAGCTGGTTACAACCCGGCGAATTTTCCTGCCCCTCCCCAGACTTACTTCTCTCCTCCACCGGCACTGCCGCCACGACCTGGCGCTGGCGGCGTCGGAAAAATCTTTGGCAGTAGCTCAGCGGATAAGTGGCTAAGGAAGACTGGACAAGTTCTCGAAAGCACCCTAGCGCCCATTCTGCAAGGACAGTCAGGGCAATATAGACCTGGACAACAACAGGGGCAGCCAGTGCCGCAGGGGCAACAAGGTCCACGGCCATATGCCTCCCATATGCCGCATTTCCATGCTCCGCATCTGGCACCTCAATTTCGAGGCGGTCCGGACTCTGGCTCTCCGACGCCCGGGCCCGGCGCCCCCGGACCACACTAGACTGCGGCTAGAACGGGGTTCATAGATGGCGTCGTTCGATTTGGATATTACTAGTAGTTGACCATGTTTCAGGTCTTGGTTAGAGTTCATCTAGTGTGCGTGCCGTTTGGATTTGGGAGGATCTTGATGGATATATAGAGCTAGCCAGCGAGCATATCAACGCCTTGGGGCGCGTTCTCCGTCTCACATATTATTACATATTAATGAAAATGCTTATTTGCGTTCTAATGCTTCATCGTCCTCCAGCACTGAACTCCAACTGCTCTTGCAGTCCAGTCATTTAACCTATGCTTGTGTTGTAGTTTTGGCCTAGACCGTACCATGGAGTGATTGACTCAAGCACAGTCAATACGAGCATTTGACAAGCCCCATGACATCACATCAAACGACTGAGATTTGGTTGTGGAACATTTTGGCCGGGCTGCTGATGCCAAGACAGAGATTCGGATGGTAGGAATTGACCAAGGTTGCCCAGAGAGACAATTCATGATGGATTGACATCATCATCATGAGTGATGACAGGCATTACATCATGAGACCAGGGGTGCAGACCTCCATTCCAAGCGTTGATGGGTGTGCTCACTCGGGACGGTTCTTTAACATGATGGGAATGAAATCTACGGTCTCCTAGGGCTACCCGTGATTTGACCTCTGAATGAACCCAGCTCAACGGTATTCGTCCACTTGACGATGGGGCCTTGGGTCGAGAATACTCCGACCCGAGACCCGCTGGGGTCTAGAACTGGTTGGCCAGTGGAGGCATGGAACATGGAAGCGACATTGAATTTGAGGTCTCTTCACACCGCCTGCCGAGATGGGAACCCTGGCCCTGGTCTCCGCTGGGATGCGGAGATGGAGATGGGGATGGAGATGGACAGAGCCGGTTTGGAGTTCTGCTACGTACTGGATTTGGGGGTCATGCGTGAAGCTTCAAAGCTTGCCTCCTGACTGCCTGAAATGGACAGCCTGGGGGTTGAAACGGTGGTGCATCTGGACAACTTGGTTCCGCTTTGACAGACTGAGCTGAGGTCTGGTCTGGACTATTTGTTGTCCATGATGCACGAGCACGGAGTGCAGATGAGATGAGGCCAAATTAATGTTATATCACACGTACATATTAATAAATCAAAGCTCCATCCATCCATCATCCATGCCTCGGATGACAGGTTGCTTACCTGGACTGGGGTTACGCTGGCGGAGGAGCTTTGCTGTCCAAAAGCACCGAGTAGCGAGATGGTGATTGCCGCAAGGGGGAGGGGAAGGAGCTCTATTTTCAGCTCATCAGCAGGAAATGCACTGCAAGCCATCCGAGACAGCGCACCATGCTGCATTTTCATTCCCTGGCGCACCATTCGCTGGATGGGCCGCCAGCTTGCTGGGATCTGTGCTGTTGTCACCCGTGTGGGAGAGGCCATCTCGGCGGCGGGCTGAGACATGTTACACAGCCCAAGTTGGGTACCTCCCTGTTGGTGATGAGACTCGTACAGCTCCAGCTCCAGCTCCCGTGCTGCGGCCGACCGAGCTTTGGGAAATCACATTTTCATCAATGTGCAGTCCATCCGATGCAGACTAGACCTACCTTAGCTCTTTACGTGGTGCTACGGCATCAAGTCGTCGTGTCTTGTCTCTGTCCAGGCGGCATAAGGCATACGGCACGGCGCTACGGCTCTTCCTCGTGACCTTCCTGATGGATGCACGGAAACCTTGGAAGGGGGATTGAGCTTACTTCTGGCGCTGCCTGAACACACGCACACGCACGTACGCCTTTTTTTGCTAATTCACACGAAAAAGGAAACATGCTGATGATGATGGGACGTCGGTGAGGATTGGGGTCGGCTCCGAGGAGACCCCGGGCGGAACAGGCCGCTGGTTGATCTGTTGAACTAGCTTGAGGAATAGACGGTCATGCCGTAACGTTAGAGTAAAAGAAGGGAGAGCAAGCATTGCGGAGGATATGTATCAGGACGGATCCGAACATGCTAATGCTGGGAGAAGGGGGCAAGATCCTCCATCACGAGACGAGGCCATTCATGCATCGCAGGAAAAGCCCATCCCATCCCATGCCTTGCTTCCATGCCTTGGACCATGTTGTCTCTTACCGCCCAGCTCGCTTGCACCCCTCACCGGGAGGCTTAGCCGGCGCTGTACAATTCGTTCGTCTTTTGTAATCAGGCTTCCAAGGCAGTTGGAATAAGCAAACGACAAGAGTACATAGTTACGCGGAGCAAGAGGATTGGGCCACAGCCCGATAGCTACCAGCAAACTGGATCTCGAGATTTGATGCCGCGGGCCCGTCGCTGCGCCCTTGGCCGCGGCATGACAAGTAGCATCCATGACGGTGGTAATTTGACGGGACGACAAGCTACAAATCACATGGCCTGACTATCCCAAAGGGCGTAGCAAGTCGTCAAGCTACGTAGCACATGAGATTCTGCACAACCTAAAACCAGGCTCCGTGGCTGCCGGTGGGAGCGAAGTTGGACGGCCGAGGATGGATGCTCATGTGTGCTCTGGACCACCGGAGCCCAGTGCTCAAACAAACGGGTTCAAGAGGAGGTCCTATCCTATTGTCGGGAGGTCCGTGAACGAGGGGCAATTGTTCGCAATGTCAGTGAAAGGGTCCCGTCGATCCATCCGCGGCCGACATCCATCCCACCCAAGGATCGTCAGTGGCTCCCCTCCTTCAAGGGCGAACTGCACGCGCGCAGTTGCTGTGCGGCGGTCTGGGTCGCCCGTCCATCGGCTACCGACCCGGGTCCAGGGCAACCCCGTTCGTTGGACCTAGGACGACGATTGATGATTGATTGCCCCGAGCCGATTCCATCATGCTTGCCTGCTGCTCTGGTCTGCTGGGCTGGATCGGGGGACATTGACTGGATTGAGGGTGGTTCGGGAAGCGACATGTATGTAGCTGACGGACGACGAGCTACGTGGGCATCCATTTGCATGGCATGGCATCGTACAATATGTAGGTACGCATACATACATTGGCTGAGGACGCAAACGACAGGGCGCAAACAGCTCACAGAGGTTGAATTCATCATGAAACACAAATTCAATCGCCTGTTGACAATTCATGCACCTATTCCCACCTGCCGCAAGGAGGCTTTCAAACTTGGGCTCCAGTTCTTTTTTTAATTCGGTCTCGCGCTTGGCTTGTCCCATTGTTGCCTCATCTCCACTTTGGGCCGCATTCAGATCCGTCTGGGCATGGAAACCTGGGCAGAAGGAAAGAAAGGAAAAAAAAAGTCACCCCAGCCGCCCTTGAGTTTGACGGTGACCACTAAAGGGGCTTTCTGATGTTGGGGGGGGCTTCGCGCCTACTGGACAAGCGCCCGGCGCGGACCCCCGTGAATCAGCTTCCAGGCTCCTCTCGAGACGCCCTAGGAGAACATCCATGGTGGATTGGAAGGGCAAAATGCACTGACCCGACAGTGAGTGACAGATGCTAGGTCGCCAAGGCCGACCTCACCCCCCCAACCCGAGCGAGCGAGCGAGCGAGCCCAGCCCAGCCCAGCCTGGGCCAAGCATTGAATGGGCCTCAGGTGCTAGGGCGCCCGCGCGCCTTTTTTTTTTTTGCTGCTGCTGTTCCCTGGCGCCGGGCACCTCAGCCTCTAGGTAGTTTCCGCTTCAAACAGAATTCCACTGGCCCCTTGAGTCCTAGGTCTTGGCCTTCCAATCCTTTGTGGTGCCGCTTCTTCACACACGCGCACAGGCACCTCCCTCAGTAAATCAGTCACCTCAGTCAGTCGGGTTCGGGCTGGCTCTCCCCACTTTTTGCTCGCTCGCTCACTTCCTTCCCGCCCCCCTTCACTTGACTTCCCTTTCCCTTTTTCCCGCCCTCTGGCTTCCATTTTCTCTCCCCTTCCCTTCTTCCACCCCACGACGCCCTTCCGCCATCCTCCTTCCACACCTCCATCCGACGACGACGTCTACACATTTTCGTCAGTCAAACCTCTTTTTCTTGACAGTAATTTGAGATTTTTCTCTCTCTTTTCTGTCATCTCCAGCATTTCCCACGCATCGACTTTGCTGGCCTGCCATCCACCGAATTTTCCCACCTTCTCCGACGACTCTCGAGCCCCGGCTAGCCAACGCTCTCGCAGCACTCTAGAACTCTGAACGCGTTTGACCGCCCCCCCGGTATTCAACGCTCTACTTGCAGGTACGTCAACGACATTTCGTTTGATATTGTTCTTCCCCTCTGCCTCTCGGCGCTTTTTTGTTGGAGATTTTCTCAACAACTCAACCCACGACTCATGTCAACGCCTGTTTTTTCTACCTTGACCACCTCCTCGCCAATTTGGCCGCCTGTCTGACGACTCGCTCTTACGTCGAGTTACGTCGGGTTTGCCTTGTGGCGTTGCCCACCGCCCTTGTCAAGCCTGATTTACCCCCGACCCAGTTTTGCCCCTCCCTGCAATCGTCGCCGCCATTTCCCTTCCCTATTCATTTCAGCCGTCGTCCGCTTTCACTTTTTCTCTTCCGAATTCGACCCGACTGACTTTAAATCATAGCCACCGTAGGCTTGCAGATCAAGAAAAACTCTTCTCCTCACTATCTCTTCTGCTTGCTTCCATTCCCACGGGAACGGAGCACTCTCACAGACCAACATGACGACCATGGTACGCTCGCCACCGATAGATTTCCGACCTCTTCCAATCCGAGACAAGCTATGGATCGATGGCAACGCGAGTTAGGAAGCACGTGGAGCCATCTGCAGGTCTTGGATGAGGCCACCACTTTGCTTGTCGTGATCTAGCTTGTCTCGGTTGGAGGAAGTTGCTTGATGGAAATAGTTTGCTAACTTTGGCTCAGGATCTTCGTGTCGGTAACAAGTACCGCATCGGTCGAAAGATCGGTTCCGGTTCTTTCGGTGACATTTACCTGGGCACTAACATTATCTCCGGCGAGGAGATTGCTATCAAGCTCGAGTCCGTCAAGGCCAAGCACCCTCAGCTCGAGTACGAGGCCCGCGTCTACAAGTCCCTTGCTGGTGGTGTCGGCATTCCCTTCGTTCGCTGGTTCGGAACTGAGTGCGACTACAATGCTATGGTTCTCGACCTTCTCGGCCCCAGCTTGGAGGATCTCTTCAACTTCTGCAACCGAAAGTTCTCCCTCAAGACCGTTCTCCTTCTTGCCGACCAGCTCATCTCCCGAATCGAGTACATCCACGCCAAGTCCTTCATTCACCGAGATATCAAGCCCGACAACTTCCTCATGGGCATTGGCAAGCGTGGCAACCAGGTCAACGTTATCGACTTCGGACTGGCCAAGAAGTACCGGGACCCCAAGACCCACTTCCACATTCCTTACAGAGAGAACAAGAACCTGACTGGTACTGCCCGTTATGCCTCCATTAACACTCACCTGGGTGTTGAGCAGTCCCGACGTGACGACATGGAGTCTCTCGGCTATGTCATGCTCTACTTCTGCCGCGGCTCTCTCCCCTGGCAAGGCCTTAAGGCTGCTACCAAGAAGCAGAAGTACGACCGCATCATGGAGAAGAAGATGACCACTCCCACCGAGGTCCTTTGCCGCGGCTTCCCCAACGAGTTCGCCATCTACCTCAACTACACTCGATCTCTCCGCTTCGATGACAAGCCCGACTACAGCTACCTCCGCAAGATCTTCCGTGATCTCTTTGTCCGTGAGGGATTCCAGTACGACTATGTCTTCGACTGGACCGTCTACAAGTACCAGAAGAACGCCCAGGCTATTGCCCAGGCTGCTGGTCAGGCCAACCCCGACGACGAGGAGAAGGCCCGCGCCAGCCGCACCAACGCGGCTACTGCTGGCCAGTCGGCTGCCAAGCCCAACGCCATCCCCAGCACTCGCCGCAAGATGCTCGAGCGGGGCGCTGGCGCTGGCGGCGTCGATACTCCCGACACCAACCGTGCCATCGGTGGAAGCGACAGGATGTGAGTGACAAGTTAAGCCCATTTCAGTTTCAACTTCCTTGTAAGGAATCATTTTCCTTCGTGCGTGTAGTGTGTTTTTGTACCGCTGGCCGAAGGGAGATTTGCTGACAACTATGGCTGACTCAGTGGACGATAAACAGGCTTCGCTCAGCTTCGAAGGGAGCGGGATATGCCTCGGGCAGCTATCGACCGAAATGATTGCTAACCCCGACTACTCCTCTCTTTTGGGATCCTCTCTTATGGCGACCGACACTGGCGACATGAACCCGACATCGACATCCGGATGCAAGACTTTGAGAAGCTGGATGGTCCTAAGCTGGCCACCATCCTGCTAGATGATCGCTGTCGATTGTTGGGACGCGGTTCGATCACGCCTATTTCCTACGCATTTGCTCTATCTTGTTCTTCGACGCATCTTTGGGGATTCACGACTTTACGCATGGCTCGGGTGACTTTTTATGGTGCGAGTGTTTCACATTGGACTGACCTCTATGATCAGTCCTCTGGGAACCTCGACGCCGTGAAGGGTAACCTGAACGGCATGTCCGGTACTCCTCTCGTCTAGGTGTACCAGACCTGTGGGTTAGTGGTTGGTCTTGTTTTCAGGACAACCTCGCTCATCGGAATGCCGGATACCAGGCCGACTGCACAAGAGTCGCTCAGGGAGCCGAATGTGGGCCAACAGTCTTTGCTCCAGCCCATCATTCCGTCGTTGCGATACAGCTGCGACCTCGCTCAACAGGCATCTCCTACGTCTTTTTTCCTTCGATTCTTAATTATTGTACGGATGCATCTTTTATTCCTTTTCAGTTGGCTCTCGAGCGCCGGAGGCAGCTTCTGGGGAGGTAATGGGGAGATGAACGCAAGGGGACGAATTTTTGGTGGTGGCTGTTCTTGAGAGTGGACCATGGTAGCAAAGCCGGTCAGAGTCGTATCACGGCTCTGGAGCGAGCAGCTAAGAATGGCCGGAGAGGTGTTGGCAAAGAGGCAGAGGGAGACATCAGAACAACCGGTCAAAGAGTCAAGGTCAGCGCCGGTCTTTAGCTGTCTCAGCCACACGGATGGAATTGGGGGAGTGTTCGGTCATACGGTCAAGCTTGAGTCTAGCTGCGGAAGGCTTGGAGGCTGGTGCGATTCCTCCTCGCTAAACTCGTGGAATAGGACGGACCAAGGGCAGAATCGTGGTGGCACGGCCTGGCTGGCGATGGGATGGAC
Source organism: Fusarium sp. MBC 441 (assembly GCA_030779165.1). Lineage (NCBI taxonomy): Eukaryota > Fungi > Ascomycota > Sordariomycetes > Hypocreales > Nectriaceae > Fusarium > Fusarium sp. MBC 441. The sequence goes on from JAPFTC010000282.1 coordinate 18,205, forward strand.
GAAGACGCTGGGGTACACGGCTGGCATGTCAGCCATCCGATCGCTGGGTGATGCACTGAACCATTCCATCTGCACCCATTCATTCATTCGTTTCTTGATTGCACATTAGGTAGTCTACAATTCAGTCTGTTTTTCATTGGCAAACCAAGCCTGCTTGCATGTGATTATTGTGCGTTCTAATGGATCCTTTCTGGTGTGACAGAGTGGGTGCTGCTGAGGCTATAAGGCGGACTGGGGTCTTGCTGCTTTAGCGCTGGTAGATGCGCATTGTGTATGCGTCTAGGCTGAGGCAGACGTCGAGGCTCTCTGGTTCAAAATCAGGCCGAAGACGCGGAGAGGAGAAATGTAATGCCATGGTGGTAAGCGAACTCGAGAAATGGAATCATGCTAGACATTGGAACTTGGGTCGCGGGGTTTTGGCGGCACAGCCTCTGGTGGGCGCGTGAGCATCGATGATGGCATGAGGGCATTGGTCACACGTGGTGGAGCGGAGCACCTCACGAGCCTCTCCTTTAGGTCCAGCCAGCGGGGGATGGAGGGGTTTATGGAGTTTTAGCAGAGGTCGAGATGACAGGACCACATCGAGCCTTGTCTAGCGCCGGCGCTGAATGATGAGTAGAGTAGAGTCGTAAGGTGGTCGTCGGCGGTGGCTTAGCTTATTCACGCAACTGTATGTCTAGGTTGAGGCTGTACTGAGCTCCTCCCTGGCGATTACCCTTATATAAGTGGGAGGGAGAGAAAGAGCCAGCAAGCTGAAAGCCCAACCAAGTGAGGAGTCGCTACCTGACCTCGCCACCTGCTCGCTGCTCGCCCTTCGCATCTCTCCTCACATCCTCGTCGTTTCCAATTGTGGCGTGTTGCGCACCCAGTAGAGGTCCTGTAGTTGGTTGAGACGGACGTCAGCACTTCCCACGGCTTGTGCAGCTGCCGCGCGCTCGGGAGGAAGCTAGGTTGGAAGCCGAGGTCGGAAGGAAAGTGCGAGGAGGAAAAGAAGACAACTCACTTGAGGAAAGAAGGTACCTGCAGGAAAAGATAAAAGCCACTGCTTGGGAAGGTACAGGAGGTAACATTAACGGCAACTACGATCTATCCCATCGAGAAGGAAGGCACGGGATCACACCCTCTCTCATCCCAACTTTATCACTCTCGACTCGAGTCATCCGTCTTCTTCTTAGACCACACACCAACAAGTCCAACACAGACACGGGACACAGACACCCACAAAACAAAGCCCGGACGAACTTGACGGTGATCGACAAACCAAATACCAACCCCACATTTCCCTTGCATTCGTTGCAGCCCGTTCCAGATCCCCAATCCCACTCTTAATACGCTTCTGCACCAGCCTCGTGCGCCCTTCTTTCTCTAGGCTTGGCGGACCCTTGCTCTTCTCTCTCTCTTGTCTGCGGCCTAGGACCGACCAGGACCTAAAACTTTCAACCTCTTTTGCAACCTGCTTGCTCTGCTCTCCCACCTCCAGTCATTGTTGTCCGGTTGTCATGGGTGCATCGACTTCGGATTCTACATCATCTTTACCTGTTGTACCCGCCGTCTCCTCCAACTCCTCCAACTCCTCCCCCACGATGACGCCTCCTTCTTCGCTCGACCTGCTTTACCTGACTTTCAACTGCGCAAAGAGCCTCCTCGATGTCCCCGTCTTTGCAGCCCACGTGCAGACCGCTCTAAGCCAAAATGCTACGACCCTGCCCGACATAGTTGTCCTGTAAGCCGTCGACCCCTCGTCCCTCAACCCGCCAACCATGATTCTGTCCCAGCGGGCAGACATCAAGTCGCGAGACGGTTGGCTCCTGACCTATTGTGCAGGGGTATTTGCCCACTGGAGAACGCAGTGCTGATTCTTGTGCTGCTTGTAGTTCTCTCCAGGAGCTGGCACCTCTGGCTTATTGCTTTATCGGCGGCTATTTCCTGAACCCATACCTGGTGCGATACGAAGAGGCTGTCAATACGGCTGCGAGACGACATCTTCATGACGGCAGCCCGAGTTCTAATGGCACGGTTACGCCCACCAAGCCTTACACCCTCCTCCGAGCGAACAACGTCGGCTACACCGCCATCCTCCTATTTGCTCGCGATCCCTCACGGCTTAAGAACATCCAAGAGGCGGAGGTCGGGTTTGGAGCCGCCGAGATGGGAAATAAGGGCGCTGTTGGCTTGCGCATGCTATACGAAGCCGACGGTGGCTCATCTACAGAGCTGACGTTTGTCGCCACGCATCTCGCGGCCATGGAGTGGAACCTGCCCCGGCGCAATGCCAATTGGGCTGCCATCATGAGGGGTATGGCCTTTGAGAACCCCGAGGAGGTTGTCAAGAGCTTCAAAACTTCGGTTACCCCATCTCCAGCTTCAACTCCGCCTGCTGAGGAGCCGCCTGAGCGTGTACGCCTCCTCGACGAGCAGCACCACGAGCAACACTCGCGGCTCCAGCAGCAGCTGCACAACATCTCGGTATTCAAGCCTTCATCTCATCTTTTTGTCGCAGGCGACCTTAACTATCGCATCTCTACCACTTCCCCACCCCCTGATGCCGCATTCCCGAGCCTCGACCCGGATTCAGAGAACTACTACCCAGATTTCTTCCGCCTCGATCAGCTCACACGCGAGCGTATCGCTGGTCGTACGCTACATGGTCTGTCGGAGCACGAAGTGCGCTTCCCACCCACGTACAAGTACGACGTGCTACCACCAAAGCCTGGAACTCAGGAACCGGAGCTTGATGTGCCTTGGCGTTTTGCAGTGCACCGCTACCCCAGCTGGACTGACCGAATCCTGTTCCTCGAAGTGCCTTCTTGGCTCCAAGGCAAGACTAGCGAGGTGCCCAAGCTCAATGTCCGTGCCTACGACTGCCTTCCAGTCTTGCGTATGAGCGACCACCGCCCCGTCTTCCTACGGGTTGATGTGCCCCTCATCTCACCAAGCGATCTCGCCCCGCCATCGGGTCTAGACCCTGACACGAGCAGAGACCCTCGTGCCCGGCTCCCCATCGAGATAGACCCGGAGGCCTGGGAGCGCCGGGCTGCTGCACGTCGCAAGGAGGTGATGGCGGGTTGGAGTATGTTCCTCTGGAGCACCAAGCAGGGCGCCTATATCCTGGCTGCCGTCCTTGTCTTTGGTGCCAGTGCGTACTGGCTTTACCACTCGCTCTAGAGCAACTCACACCTTTTCCTCCATTTTCAGTCAAGCAGGACCTTTGAAGGGGCGTTTGATTATTTTGATATTCCGAATCACGTGTTTATGCCTAAAGATGGTGATGGGCAAGTCAATCTGCCATTGCTATACACGTCTCACTTATATACATATATGAGCTCCATTCCCCGATGGAATTGGCGGACGAGCTTTTCCCTCTCTTTCTTTCCTTTCAATGACGACATGTTTAGATAGACCCATGGGAGCAGGCGAACCGGTCATGCATCATACAGATACCTACATACATTAGTTTCTTTCATTGCGTGGAACAGGAACAGGAACGGGGGACTTGGGGGCGGCGAGTCAGCGCATGGGATGGGATGGGACGAGGAGATGAATCATGTTTAACAAGACCATTATTAGATGCTATTCAGTTCAAATAAGCTCCGGTCGCATCATGTGATGAAATGTGTTGTTCATTCTGGGGCGGCATGGCCACCCCATTCATTCTCATTCATAACTTAACTCATCCCGTTGGGAGAGAAGATAAGAGTACAAAAAGATCAGAAACCCCCAAAAGTGTGAGTGAGCAAAACAAGGCAAAAAGCACCGTCGAGGATATGATGGGCTATGAGTTCCCAATTCTTGATTCAACGCCATTCTCCAGTCACCTCATGATGAAAAGCGCAAGAGTGAGAGCAAAAAAAGGATGATTGAGAGCCAGGCTCAATTCGCTATGGACATATCGTTCCCTCTTGACAAGTTCGTATCCGGACGCTACTGAGGGTGTTATTCATTTAAATGCTTAATGGGCGCTCTTTGGGCGCTATTCTCGCTACTGGCGAGAGTGGTCTGTTCAGTTTGGTGGTGTTGATAATAGGTGGATGGATCGGATGGTGTGGTGTAGGTATAGTATGATGTAGTGAGCCGTTTTCGGTCGGCTCACTTTGCTCCTTTGACATGACGCAACAGGTACGGCGGCGATTAAAAGTCGGCAAAGTATGGGTCGTACTTTGCAGCCATGTCGCCGCCGTAGGGCTCCCGCGAGCCATCGTCCTCTGGGTACACGTCAAAGCACTGGGCGTCACCGGGATAACGCACGGGGGGTTGTATCGGACCTTTGTGGCGGCGGTTAAGCATGTCGTCCCAGTTCGTCTCGCGGAAGAAGGGGTGCGCCTTTACGCGGGCTGCGCCGCCGCTGATGTTACCGAGACGACGGGAACGATCGACGGTGCAGAAGGCGCGTATTATGTCTTTGGCATCTTCCGAGAGTGGCGGATCTTGAGGGAAGACGACGGGTTTTTCCAAGATTCTGCAAAGGGTGTTAGTCGTAGTTTGCGCAGAGTTGGTACGTAGAGTCGACTCACTGCTTGTAAATCTCAATGGGGTTCTGATGCCAAAATGGAGGGTATCCCGTCAAGAACTCGTATATTAGAATACCCAGTGCCCACCAGTCAACTGCGCCTGTGTGACCCTTGTTCTGAATGACTTCGGGGGCCAGGTATTCGGGGGTTCCGCAGAGGGTGTAGGTCTCGACGGGCCGATTGTCTTCGCGGTGACCGAGGCGCTTGGCAAAGCCGAAATCGACAAGCTTGATGTGACCATCCTGATCCAGGAGGAGGTTCTCCGGTTTGAGGTCACGGTATGCGATACCGCCTTGCTGCTCGTGAAGATACTCTAGTACGAGGACGATCTCGGCGGCGTAGAAGCGGGCAACGGGTTCGTCGAAGCGGCGCAACTTGCGCAAGTATGTAAATAGCTCGCCGCCGGGAACGTAGTCGAGGAGCATGTAGAGAGAATCGTAGTCTGAGAAGGAAGCGATCAACTGGGTGATGAAGGGGTGACCCGCGACGTCGGCGAGGATGGCGCGCTCATGACGGACATGATCGACCTGCTTAAGGCGGATGACTTCAGGTTTCCGTAGAATCTTGAGGGCGTAGACTTCGGGGTTGAGCTGGTGATCGAGGGGTATATGGGCGCTGGCTGCTGGACGGACAAGACAGACTCGGGCAAAGGTTCCTTGATATCAAGTTAGAGAGATGTGCTCGAATTGATAGATACAAGGCAATGCAAACCTGTGCCTAACGTGCGCACTCTTCGAAAGTCGCGAAGTTGGAACTTGCGGGTTGGTGGTAGTGGAGAGACGCCGCCGGCGACATCTTGGGACCCCGCGCTGGCGTCTGCGGCGTCGTGGGTATGCGGCGGCGCAGGGATGCCCGAGGAGGACGGCAGGCCGCCGGCATGCGAAGGCGCAACGGTAGCAGCCATGATATGCGACTCGACTCGAATGGGGGAGAGGCGAGATGGGAGGAGCGGTTTAGAAGATGGTGTCGATGTTTCAGGCAAAGGCCATAGTCTCGTCTATTCGGAGGAATCGGGTCTCGCTTGACCGAGGGGAAAGATTCGGGTTTGGCGATGAGGGGGAGCAAAGAGAGGATTTCGACCGTGGGGGTTCTTGTTGTTGTCGCCGCCGCCGCCGTGTTGTTGTTACAGCTGGTGGTGTCGGGTCGGGTGTGTGTGTGCTGTCACGCGGCCAATTGGGCCCGTTCTAGAGCAGGCCTCAACGAGTATCGGTCGGAGATATGGGGCTAAATGGGGTCGACAGGGGAAGCGACGGGCGAGAGGAGAGGAGAGCGAGGTTGAAAATGAAGTAGGAGGCGAAAGGGATCAGGTCAATGTTAATGTTTGAAGGAGGCGGCGAAGGGGGAAAAGAGTGGGCAAAAAGGGACGGCGAAATACGGGAAAGCAGATGATTGATGATGACCAGGAGGTGGGATGGGATGGGATAGGAACGGCTAGTTAGGCTAGACCTGACTAGAAACACCAAGCCAACTTGAGAGAAGCAGGTGCCTTACGTAGCCCGGCCTGCCAACGAAAAGTATTCCTGAATAGGAAAAGACAGGCTTGAAACGGTGAGAGAGAGAAGAGACGGGCGGTCGGCAGGCGGCCGACGACTACAAAACACCAACAGGAGGGCATGGACAAAGTGGATTTGAATCTTGGGACAAGGACGAAGCCAGAGGAGGGGTTATGACGCAAGTTGTGGTCTATGCGAGACCGAAGACCAGGGTATCGTTGACTTTGACCACTACATACACACATGGATCTCAATACTACAATGCCATCGCCATCGGCATGGGGTCCTTGCCCATACACCACCACCACCACTTCCCGTACCTTATCTCTACCAACCCGACCCATGATATTGGGATACAGGTCCCAATTGCGTCATGTGACGATGAATACACTGTACATAGGTACCTCTCTTCTCGTCTGACAGCTCGATATCCCAGATCCCGGTAAAAACCCCACGTAATTCTCGCATGCCATCGAAAAGACGGCAACGATCGATCGCGGCTTTCCCGGCCGAGAAGTTCGCCTACGTTTTGCTGTGGTACGTACAGGCGCGTGTGAAGATGTAACCAAGGCGGAAAATGACCGAGTGAGCCGGGGAGCCGACCGTGTAAGTGAGCTCGGATGAAAATGAAAAATGACTCGAGGTGAGTGGCTCGCTTCTAGAAGTGACGGTTCGTGCTGGTGCCGTTTGCGAAAAAAGACAGCTTGGATTTAGAGTTTCGGTTTGGGACTAATTATCGACGACATTGGTGATGGCCTCATTGTGGCTCTGTACACTTGATGATGGTGAGCTGGCTTGGGGCGACAGTATCATGTCTTTCACCCTTCTTCGTACCTCTTCTTACGGCCGCTGGGTCCGGCAAACATCCCCATCCCTCTGAATGAAAGACGAAACGCAATATGTAAGCCTGTTCTGGGTACTCCAAGAGAGGGCCATCTGGTAGTTTCCATGGATTTCCAATCACGGGCGTATAGTTCATTTGTGATCGACTCGATTCTCACCGAAAAAAGCCTGAGGCATGAAAACCTGGACATTATAGTTTGCCAACTGTATATCCAAATCACATGCTGCAATTGAGTTTTACAAGATTCCCCGATATGCGAATGGGCATTAAGGTTTCATGGTCACGGTCTCTGCTATCAAGGGGCCGAGAGAAGCCAATCCGGATTGATACCGGAACTCAGCAACTTGATGGTATTCAGGGGATAGGGGCAGCTGTTGACATTTATTCGTCAAGTATCTGCCAATATCAGTAGTCAACGCCCGGCCGAGAGTCGTCTACTGACCCAAGATGTGCCTTCTCAGGGGAATGCCTGTCAACTCCTCTCAAACAGAGCTGTCCCCATGATTGATCAATCACCGAAAAGCATATTTTCGTGTCATCATGAAAGGGAGCACGTAAGCAGTGAGGTCTGAAGCAGAACTCTACAGTCCCGAACGAAGTGTTAATCGAGGAATCCCCGGTGTCGAGAACGCCAGCTAGACGCAACAGATAGGCTCATACGAAAAACCGCATCCTATCTTTAGACATGCTTTCTGCCTAGAAACTCTAAAACTATAACTCATCCCTTCAAACCCTTTTGCATGATTGCCTTGATAACCTTGCCCAACCAGCATCTTTCAGCTTGTGATAGAGCTCCTTTAGGTAGCCAGATGTAATGAGTGCACCATCGTCAATCCGGGAGATTTGCTTGATTCTGAGCCGGGACTCTCGGACTGCTGTCACTCTGCCTTGATGAGAGGACAGTTGGCCGTCATCCCTGACAACCTCCAAATAGCCCTCAGGCAGGGGATGAAAGGCAAATGATCCCAGACATACATAGTTTTCGGTCAATGCATCGTATTCACTTTGCTCTTCCTGTAGCAAAATCTGATGATAGAATTCTCAATCACGCCTGTTGCTTTCTCTCGGTTTCCAGGCAGTCACAGATTAGGGGCAGCCTACCCAACAACGACAAGCTCTCCGAAGTCGCCTCGGACATTCAATTCCTTCGCATTCTCCTTTCCGTCTATTCGCGGGGCTTGGGAGTTGAGTTTATCCTTGAGTGTGACAATTGACCGGGTCAGAGACACTGTCAACTCAGCCGATAGAGCAACACCATATTCAAGTCAATGCTTTGAACAAATTGATCAAATTAACCCAGAGCACTCCAGGATGTCATTCTTGTCCAAGATCCCAGTAATTGAGAGCTGTGGTCTATCCCAAGGGCCATTCTGGGAGAGTGGTCAGGGAAACGTCTCTGGAGAACCACGCAATTGCTCAGTTGTTTCCCCTGATGCCCATATGAAGGCCCGAAAGTAAGTATTTAGGAGTAAGGATAATAGAATGAATCATTCTCCTAAGTTTAGTCATTCCGAGTCCCAACAAAGCTACTCCCCCTCACGATCATGAGGAGGCAGCCTCCTTACTTCCCAAGTTCCCCTTTACAAGAAGAATCTGTTGAGATCAGCCAAGCTTCCTCTCATCCATAAATACTCCCACCAGCTACCCAGATTTAATTCCGTACCTCAGCCAGTCTGACTTTCGTCCAAAAAAAGACCCCGTCACCAAAAATGCGCAGATTTATTTGTGCAGAATTAATTTGTTGAGATCAGCCAGATATCGTTTTCGTCCATAAATACCCAAGATCAGCCTTTCGTTTACTTATACCCCTCCGATTTCCCGCTCTTCTGGTTTTTGGCCTTTCTTCTCTTCTCTTTTACATCATCACATTCACTCACGCTTTCACCAGCCAGACAACACTCTTGCTATCAGCAGACAGTCAGTTGCTTGCTTGCACACTTCTTTCTACTCATATATTGAGATTCAACAACTTCTTCATCAGCAGAGTGATAGTCTTGCCTTACGCGAACTCACAGTTGCTTGATTACTCTCTTCTCTTCACTCTTCTTTACTCAACAACTTCAACTTTGGCCAGGTGGCAGTTTCGCTTTACGCAGACAGTTGCTTGTGTTCTCAGCTCTCTTCACACACATTTCTATATTCAACAACTTGTCCAATCAGCTTTCAAAATGGGCAAATACCGTGGATTCTTCCGTGGGCTCTCCTGTTGCTGCCTCTTTGTCAACCTCAACAAGGCGAAGAAGGAAGCTAAAGCTTCTCGCCCAGTTCAGACTTGGCATGCAACCAGAGTCAACCCTACAGCAAGTGTACCCAGCAATGTCCGCAGGAGATCCTCTCTTCGGAGAGCATCATGTTCATCTATTAAGAGTGTCCATTCTCTTACGAGGAAATCATCAACCAGCTCTCGTCATGGAGACTGTTCTTCTGGGGGCTCTTCTACTCGCCAATCTCCTGGACAACACTCCTCTGGACAACACTCTCCTGGACACCATTCTTCTTCTTCTGGACACCACTCTTCTTCTGGACACCAATCTTCTGCTGGACACCAATCTTCTGGAAATCAGTCTTCTGGTCAGCAATCTGCTACTCAGCATTCTACTGTTCAACACTCTACTGTTCAGCACTCTTCTACACGCCAATCTTCTGGACACCAGTCCTCTGGCTATCACCTTTCTGATCATCAATCTTCAAGACGTCAGTCTTCTGGAAATTACTCTTCAGAACATCAGTCTTTTGGTCAACAATCCTCTACTCGTCAATCTTCTGGTCAGCATTCTTTTGGTCATCAGTCTTCTGGTCGTCAGTCTTCTCATGCCAAGCCTCTGGGGCCTATTCAAACTAGCCCAGAGCACAGAAGACCTGTATACCAGCCAACTCGACCTGGATTGCAGCCCAAGAAGCCAGCAATCAAGTTGGCCCAGCAGCCACTTAAGCTAGCTTCACAGACATTGGGGCAGCAGACTGGTGACCAAAGACATGTCAGATTTGGCAGTGTTCAGTCCAACACCAAGGATTGCAATACTGCCCTATACAATGACAAATGTCCAACCCCTACAAAGGCACCTGAGTATGATCGATTCAGGCGGTGGGACAAGGTTGCACTTCCACCGTACCATACTGAAACTCGGTTCCATGAGCGAAAGCTTGCTGGGGAGAGCCCTTGGGCCCAAGGGGAGGCTACTCACATGAAAACCATTGGGGAGAGACGGACGGACAGCCGCAGCATGTCCAGCGATGTCTTCTACCCCACTCGTGAGTGGTAGACTCAGATGAGTCTATGCTCTACTACACTCTACTCTACTTTACTTTACTCTACTCAAAGACAAGCTAGTCTTGTCCATTACAAAAACGGGGATGTGGTGATGCAAGAGGCTGGGGATGATGCCTCGAGGGGATGGGACAGGTTGTGGTGGCACTTGGGTGAATAGCGAGGGAGCGTTTCTGATTGAATTGGGTATTGTTGGGTATTGTGGTCTTTTGCATGTCTGTTGGTGTTCATGTGGTCTAGAATTGGTCTGGCGTTGTTTGTATTGCTCTGGCATGATTGATTTGGGATTGGCTTGAAGCCTTGTTTGGTGTTGTAGAGAATAGCGTATCACCACCATAAAAGTGGTTGAATTCAGCATCTGATTGCTTTACAAGTATAGTGTGTTGCTTCTCTGTGAACTTGTCAAGTAATTGATCTAATTCAGATCACTTATTCCATTACTCATGCAAACACAGTGTCGAGAAGCATTTACCGAGAACAAAACATTGAAGCTATTCACAACGTCAACAAAGTAGAGTTCCCCTGTTGTTGCTGTGGTGTTGGTTCAGCACAGCCACTCCCCACCAGCCACTCCCACCCATATTTGCGCCTCAGCTGATGCTGACGGTATCCATCAACAAGGCTCACTAACAGCGGCTCTTGCCTAGTGGAGGAATGCCCTGTGATGCCCCCCGCGACCCTGGCTCGCGGACCTGACGCATGCCCGCACGGCAGCTCCAACCTCCAACCTACCTCCGTCTCCCATCCTCTACCTCACTACCTCCATCCTTCAGCCTCTTCAACCCCGGACTCCTTTACTAAGCCCCTAGTTCGATATACAACATCTATCTTCTCTTTCCTATCCGGTCTTCGTTTCTGAATAGCTTCGCTTCCTTCTTCACGCTCCTTGTCCTTCTTCCGCTCGTTCCTCCTCCGCCTCACCCGTCGAGTCCTATCGCCTCCTCTCCGCCCTTGGCTCGACCGCATCCTCTCCCTCCCCTCCCCGTCATGCGCCGTTGACCGAAGCCATGTTTTCCAACCTGACCAACATCGTCCAAAAAGCCCAGCAGCTCATCGATCCTACCCAGGGGCTCAATCTGTCCAGCTCCGACCGCAATCCCTCCAAGTCGTCCCTTTTCCAGAGCCAATTCCGTCTCCCCTCCTCCCAGACACCCCTCTACGAGATCAACGCCGAGCTTACTATCCCACCTTCCAACGTTACCCAAGGCGATAAGGACCACGATCGAGGATGGCATTATGCTGGAAAGCTGCACTTGTCAGAGCACTACATGTGCTTCTCGACAACCCCCACTAGCTTCCTCCAATCTGCCAGCACATCAACTTCAACCGCTTTCACCGGTCAGACCCACGGCGGAGGCCCCAGCGGCAACGGTTTTAGCTTTCCCCTGTGCGCCATCCGGAGAGTTGAGCGTCTAAACAGCCAGAACTTCCAGGTATGCACTGTATAGCCTTGTATCAGCGTCCGGTTGATTTCTAACCCTTGCTTTTGATGTAGTTTGCGCTGGCCATCACGACTTGGAATGGCCTTCTAAGCGAAACCTCCAAAGAATCCAAGAACAACAAGGATGCTCGGGAACAGCGCATCACCATCCATCTTGCCGGCACCAGGCAAGCCTGCGAGCGCTTCTGCGACGGTCTCAAAAAGGGCCTTCGGGCAGGAGTTGGCAACGTGGCTAAGCTGCGACGAGTTGTCGCCGAGTGCTACTCTGAGCATCTCCTGAGAACCGAAGACAAGAAGAACGTTTCCCCGCCGGATGCAGGCCTGGGAATGGTCTTTCGATATCCTGGCGACCCAAAGAAGCTTCGTGATAGGGCCAAGATGCGCCTTTGGGCCGAATACCTGCGCGACAACGGCAGGAACTTTACATTAATCCGCCAGCCCACCTTCCACAAGCTCATCCGGGTTGGTTTGCCCAACCGTCTCAGGGGTGAGGTCTGGGAGCTCACCTCGGGCTCTATCTACCTACGGCTGGAGAACCCTAGCCTATATACTGATACTCTGGCCAAGTTCGAGGGCCAGGAATCGCTCGCTATCGACGAAATCGAAAAGGACCTTAACCGCAGTCTTCCAGAGTACCCCGGCTTTCAGAGCGAAGATGGTATCGGCCGTTTACGTCGGGTGCTAACAGCATACAGCTGGGTTAACGCCGAAGTCGGATACTGTCAGGCCATGAACATTGTCGTGGCCGCCCTGCTCATTTACATGTCCGAAGCTCAGGCCTTCTTTCTACTTTCCGCGCTCTGCGACAGGCTTGTGCCCGGCTACTATTCCACAACTATGTACGGCACTCTGCTCGATCAGAAGGTGTTTGAATCTTTGGTCGAGAGAACCATGCCCATTCTCTGGGAGCATCTCGTCAAGAGCGATGTTCAGCTATCGGTTGTGTCGCTCCCCTGGTTCTTGTCGCTCTACATCAACTCGATGCCACTTGTTTTCGCCTTCCGTGTTCTGGACGTGTTCTTTGTCGAGGGGCCAAAGGTCTTGTTCCAGGTCGGATTGGCCATCTTGCGCATCAACGGCGAAGAGCTACTGGATGCCGCAGATGACGGCGCATTCATCTCGGTGCTCAAGTCGTATTTTGCCCGGCTGGACGAATCGGCTCACCCCAAGTCGGAAAACCCCAAACTACGGGCTGTGACGCGATTCCAGGAACTCATGGTCGTGGCTTTTAAGGAGTTTGCGGGCATCACACACAGTAGCATAACGGAGCTGCGCCTCAAGAACAAGGACGCCGTCCTCAATAACATTGAGAACTTCGCCAAGAGGACAGCCATTCGCAACTTGGGTCCCGACAGCAAGTTACTGAGTACAGAGGAGCTCGGGTCGCTCTATGACCGGTTCTACAATATCCTGTATGATCGCCAACAACGAGATCACATCATTCAGCAGGAAAAGATCCGGCGAGCAAGGGCCAGCAGGGTACGCGCTTCGGAGTTATTTACCACTCATCACGACGAAGTAGAGAAGGGACGTGTTGGCTTGGGTCCAAGCACGAGTTTGATGGACTATGATGCATTCCGCGAGTTCCTTGCTAGTATGTCGAAATGGGCCATCTCCGACTCACCCAGTTCAGCGAGACATAGCAACCACGAGGACCGGCATGGCATGTTTAACAGCGCACGACGGCCGTCTGATATGTCTCCTTGGGGCACAGGCCCTGAACCAGCCAGCCACGAGTTTCTCGAGCGGCTATTCAGGAAGTGGGATGTAGATGGCACCTCAGCTCTGACTCTCCAGAACGTTGTCACGGGCCTGGCACAGATCAAAGGGAAGCGTGACATCATGGGCACTATCACGTACTTTTTCGAGCTCTACGACGACGATCAGGATGGCAAGGTGGATCGCGAGGGTATCCTACGGATATCTGAGGCTTTGCTCTTCCTTTCTCGCCGTGGCCTTGAAGGCACACTGAGTCCCAGTTCCTCCAGCATCTTGGAAAGTGACGCAGCAAGCGCGCACGAGTCCCAGACTAGCTTGCCCCACGGGGTTTCGCATAACGAGCGATTCCTAGGGAGCGTGAGTGCCTTTATTCGGCGATGCTTCGAGTATGCCGACCCGGCCAGTGGACAAAACGAGGAGACTCTAGTCACACCAGTGGATGAAAAAGCCAACGATGATGCCTTTGCGATCGGGGACGATGATGACGGCGAGGATCTTCTAGGTCTTGAATCACCGACCGGAACGCCTACAAAGGCCAAGCGGCCTAGTCTTTCAGCAGAGAGTTCCCTGGACGCACCTAGTGGCGCAGACTCGGCGTCGCGACGTAGGGTATCGCAGGCAAAGTCGGAAGCTGCCAATGTGGCCCTGGATCCTGCACATCCTCTTCATCTCACACTGCCTACCTTCAGGATGGTTGTTCTCGCTGACGAGTTGCTGGAACAATTCTTTGAGTCGTCGTTTCCTGCGTCTTTCCACATCATCGAAGGACTGCCAAGCTCTGTGTCATCCACGCCGTCTCTTACAACATTTTCCAGTCTTGGCTTCGGTGCCAGACCTCCGGTTCCTCCCCCGGCTGGTCCTCCAGGAGCGGGACGTGGTCTCCGTGGTGTCCTTGACAACATTGTCACGGATGGAATGCGAGTCGCAACTGAGGTTCGAAGACGCATGGAAGAGGCTCAGAAGGAACTCGAGAAGAACGCACTGCCTGGTCAACGGCAAGATGATGAGGACGACGACGATGACGATCTCGGTGTTGAAGTGGGCGTGAGGAAGGGACCTGCAGGTACCAGCACAGATATAGAACGACGGTCAGTGAGGAGCTCAGACAGGGATCTATTAGACGGGGCAGATGCGGAGGCTGGCGAGTCGGCCAAGGCGCAGGGCTCGCAGAGCTTGCTGGATGCTGATCCAAGTGAAGGGCGACCACGGGCTGGTACCGCCACCTCGACAGGAGGGTCAGCTGTGGTTGAATTTGAGGGTTAAGGATGGCCATTGAGTGAGCCGGTATGGAAGATGGTGTGTCATGTAACAACCGACTTTGTAAAGCAGGGAACGAATGTAGATTTTGATGGCGTTGTCCTCATGCCTGGTGCGTATGAGTCAAGGTCACATATTGGGATGATGGATAAGGAGGACAATGAATCTCGATGGCAAGGTTAATGGCGCAAGGTGAACATGGTACTGGGCAAGAGTACCCGGTAGACGGCAAGGTAAGGGAGGTATTGATATTGATATGGACATGGATGTTGGATGATATTGTCTGAGTTGTTCTGCTCTGTTCTCCTTTTCCTGGCGGCTTTGAGTTGATTGATACTTGACCCCTTGATATCTCCTGGTGTATAGGTACTCAGTCAGGTATAAGGGTTAAGCTATCAGATTCGATAACCCGAGTTCCTCATGTCAGCCAAGACCTTGTCTATGACCTGGCCATTCGACTTGAATGCCATCATGGCCGCCGCCTCGGACGCATCAACCCATTCCAACTTTAGATGCTCCTCCCATGCCTCTCTCGTTCCTACGTCTGGTAGGGCTGTGGAATCTGCTTTGGCAGCAAACCAAAAGACCATCTTGAACGCTCCTGTGTACACGCACGGATAAACGCAGACGGACGACACCTCGCAGTTGAGTAGGCCGTCGGTAATATCAGGGTTTGCCCCGATAGCAAACGTGCCGAGCATGTCCTGCGTCGGCGTCGCGCGCGTGGCTACCTTGAGCGGTAGAGCGGCTACACTCAGGCCTGTCTCCTCGTACGTCTCCCGTAAAGCAGCCGCGAGGAGATCTTCATTGATGTTCTTGCGGCCCTTTGGGAGGTGGTATGTGTTGTTAGATGTGTCGCGAAGAAGGGCAATCTTGTGTGTGGCCGGGTCGACCGGGACAGTGCCGCATGAGATTAGAATGTGCTGAGAGGGAAAGAAGCTTTGATTGGTTTTCAGGAAGGCCGTCTTGTCGGCGGATGGGTTTGCTTCACATGCGGCCATGATGTTTGATGGTTGCTGTCGCAGGAGACGAGGAGTTACCCGAGAGTTGAGCACAAGGGATATTGGATACTATCTATGTAACCTGGATTGCAGTATCGAAAAGTTGCATTTCAACTTAGCTATCATGCTATTGCTTTGTGTTGAACGAGATATGTCCTGGAGCTAATCATGCAGCATGGCATCGGCGAGGAGTCATTCACTCACCCTACATCTCCAACCCAAAAGACAAACCTACGAAAACTATTTCCAGCCAAAGATGACCTGTCACTGAGCACAAGTAAGTGATGCGCAAGCAGTTGCATCATCTGGTGCATCGTGAAACACACTCTGGAATCTACCCGGGAAGGCGCTGGAATGATGGCTGGCCGTTGCATGTGCCATGTTGAGGTTGGGATTGCAGAACGACACGCGGCAGTGGTTTTTTTTTTCACTGTCTCACACCGGCTAGTTGACAAGGTGGAACAAAGTCTCGGTCGGCACCTGGGAGATGAGGGTCTTGAAGATGTCTGTTTAGTGGGAGTGTTTGGGAATGAGAGTGGTGCTAGGCGTCTTGTGACGGAACTTGGTTGGAGTTTGAGTTGTTTATACAGCTTACGGCTCATTAGAGTCTAGTATCCTTGATATCATCTTGGCATAGTAGTCTATGAGCCGGAGAGACGACGAATGGCGTGACGGTAGTCCATATGCACAAACCCCGCCATCACGATCCATTACATCACCGAAGCCATTGAACAGCACTACCCTAGATAACAACCATCTCCCTTAATTCCACAACTACACACTCACTTGATCATCACTCAACCTAGGAACTGTGTAATTTTAATCGAGAAACATCAAATCATGCCATCAGTTCTCATTGTAGGAGCTACCCGGGGCCTGGGCGCCAGTCTTGTCAAGCAATACGCCAAAGCCGGCAACACGGTCTATGGTACTACGAGATCGTCAGAGGGCCCGGGAGGATTTCCCGAGCAGGTCAAATGGATCACCGACATTGACCTCACACTCCCCAACGTGGGTGATAATCTCGCCAACCTCCTGGACACTCCTCAACCCCTGGATTCAGTGGTAAGTTGATCAATGCAACACCAGATAAGAGGCCCTGACAAGCAAGCAAAGATCATCACGGCTGGGCACTTCTCGACCGAGGACTTCAGCACGGACAAGGGACCCAACTGGGAAGAAGAGCAACTCATGTATACGACCAGCTCCATCGCCCCCGTGTTTGTCGTGCACCGGCTCGTGCACAAGGGCCTGCTCGGCCGGGGCTCCAAGGTGGTGCTCGTGTCGTCCGAGGCCGGGAGCATCGCTTTGCGGCACCCGAACGAGGGCGGCGGCAACTACGCACACCATGCCAGTAAGGCCGCCCTCAACATGGTGGGTAAGCTGTTGAGCTTGGATCTGCGGGAACAGGGTATCATTGTGAGCATCGTCCATCCGGGCTTTATGCGGACCGACATGACCAAGGGTGTCGGGTACGACAAGTACTGGGATGATGGCGGAGGTGAGTTTGTCTGACCAATCTTGAAGGCAAGACTGATTGCATTGTAGCCGTGACACCAGATGAAGCCGCGATAAGTCTCATCGAGTGGACGGACAAGCTGGACATTAGCAAGACTGGAGAGTATTGGGCTCCGCGAGGATCGAGTAAGTTCTAGATGGAGACTCCGCTCCGGAGGGACTATACGTGGAGACGATGCTAACAGAGCCCGACAGGAGACATTGGGACTGCCGAGGCGGTCCTGGGGAAGGACTTGGCTACACCACTGAAGCTGCCCTGGTGATCGGACATGTCGTCATTTTAGGACAGATGCCAATAGAGGAGGTAGCTTCGTGTGGGGGAAAGAGTTCTGGAAATTAGTAGTAATTTCTGGTAGCGACTCACCCAGATGAAGCTATCGTATCCTTATCCTTTTGTTGTTGTTGGGAGGCAAGAGACGGCACTCAAAGAGTGTGGGGTTGTGAGATCCAGGGTCCTTCTGTGCATGACTAGACTAGTTGAGAGTAGAGCACGCCACGATGCTGCGTTCAAAAGGACGGCGCTAGCAGTGTAATTCAATTTAAATTCATAACTGGTTTATTTATCCCGGGACGCGGGTCGCGCGTGTCAGTCATTAAGGAAAGGCCCCTAATCTGATTATGATCGGCCACACCCGGTGATGGTGATGCATGTCTGGCCGAAGAGGACAGTGGGACGACAAAGAGGAAGCCCACTGTGCACGTCGAGTCTGTTGCCTTGTTTGTGCCTGTCCTGTTTGCTGAGAAGGATTCACTTGACTTGCAAGGGAAAAAAAGACAAAGACCCCAGCACGGGAAATTGCCGTCAACGTTGCACAAGGGCGAACCTGGGATGCAGGCATCGGCGGATAGAGGAGCTGTTAGTTCTCTTTCATATGACCCGTTGCATGGCACGTGGTCTACTCCCCCCTTCCCTGGCCAACAATCAAGTTCAACACGCCAGCCAAGTCTGGAGAGGATAGGCTTGGCGATGATACACAGTATCCGTAAAGTTGAGTCTCTCTCTGCTCTGCCTGGTCGTTCATGGATCTTGTAACTGCGTAGGGGAAAAAGGAGATGGGAAGCCACCTCAACACGAGGTATCATCTCTGAGAACCATGACGCAAAATGGGGCGCCGAGGCTGAGACTCAGCCTGAGCCTGAACCCGAGCCGTCTTGTTTATTTTGTTGCCAGGGAGTCAGTCAGTCATTCATCAGTCAGTTGGTTCAGGTTCAGCCTTTGTCCATGTTCCAAGGCCCGAGACAGTCATCAATCCCAGTGACCAACTGCTCACTCACAGTCAGTCCCAACGGTCGTATTCTAACACGTCCGTCCATCCTGCCCGGTGGAAAAGGGATAGGAATGTAAATTTGAGCCTTGATCGCTCGCCGGGGTCTGCAGCAGCTCTTGCTTAGCGGTGGTGTATGGCGTCGGGTTCTCGTGCTGGCGTCAGGGGTCGTGGAGCTGCGTGGATCATGGCTTTCAACACCTGGACCCGTTGACTGTGGAGGAGAGCCCCATCCTGGCCGTCCTGGGCTTAGCGGCACCTTTAAGGGGGAGGGGGAGACCTTGCATGTTCGGCCGCCTCAACAGGGGATCTTGGGGTGAATGCTGGTCTGTTCTAATATTCATAGCCGTCTGGACGGGTCCGAGGTGGGTTTCTGAGAGGAGTGTTCCGTGGTATCCAGAGAGGTGTCAGCTGAGTCGATAGATATCCGTCAACAAGCAAAAACTGAAAGATATGGAATAGGGGTCGGAGATGCAGCCTTACCGTTGGTGAGGGGAGCGGCCTGGCTGAGATCACAAACGCCACGGCGGCTTATAGTGGCCGGACCAAGTGAACTATGGCGGTGGGAGGATTGGAGGTCCCCCGTGCCCTCCGTGATGCACTGTCCGCCCACCAGACCGGGTCAGCCTAGAGGCTCCCCACCATGGAAGAAGCATTGAGCGCGCCATCAGAATCGAGGCCATCTGCCGCCACGTCTGGCCTGGCCAGGCCGGAACCAAATAAAGACCAAGACATTGACTAAGAGGGAGAGACAATGGGGGCGAGGACGGAAGCATGGCAGAATTTTGTAATGCGAGCAAAAAAGGAGATGACTTAGCCTGGTCTCGTCTTGGTCCATTCCATCTTGTCAAGATGGCCGACTCCTTCGAATGCCGTCGAAACAAGGCTTTGCCCTCGAGAGCTGCAAGGATCCAACAACGCAAATTGCAGAATGCAGAGAGCAAGAAATAAAAACGTCATTAATTGGACAGACAGAGGAGAGCTGACTCCATCATGGATGCTGGACCCATGGGGCTCACTCACTTTCAGCTCACCTGCCGTTCGTTCCTACTCTCACTGTGTCTACCCCAACCCCAAGCCAAAGAAAGCCCAGCCCAGCCCAGCCCAGCCCAGCCAGCCAGCCAAGCCTGGTCTACAAGACTGCACTCACGAGGAGCAAGGAACCTAGGCAGGTGTACCGTACCAAAGTGCCTTCCTTACAGTACCTACCTACCGTATTCGCCGAACTGCTTTGCCCGGAAAGCAGGAACCCCGTTGACGTTATTCCTCATTCGTTCTTGCCTGGTCCATTCACTCTCAAGTTCTCTCTCACCTCCGTCCTTCTTCCTCTCCTTTCCCATTCACCATCACCAACCTCCACACGCTCGCTGTTTGCCTCGTGGCTTCGTCGCGCATCGCTCCTTTCTCACTCCCCTCTCCTTGTCGTGTCAACCGGCAGAGAAGGACGAGTCTCGGATTGACTGCGATTCATTCCTTTCATCATCTCAACTCATCCTCCAGTCCTTGTAACCCGGACCATACCATACGGATCCCAGCAACTAACTCACCAACAACAACACCGACTTACGGCTGCATATCGCTCACCAAGTATCGATCGCCAGATTCTTTTTTTGTTCGCTGCCCTGTGTCGCCTTATATCGAATCCCTTTATCCCAAGCTTACCGGAACCACCCTGAGGACTCGACCGAGCTTTGACTCTCGCCTACCAACCTGGGACCGTCCTTGTGTCGTCAACCGAGCCGGTCCTCGCCCCTCTCCTCTGATTCACCTCCAGTTCAGCCGTGGCTCACCCGAAACTACTGTTGTTCCTAGCGTTGGAAATCTGGGAATCTCTCGAGTTACGACCTTCTTTCGACTTGCTCTCTTGTTGCTGCGTTCTCACGACTCTTTGGCTACGCAACTTTCGTACCTGGACCCTGATTTCGCCTCTTGATTCCGCATACCCTTGTCAGACGGCATCGTCGTAGTGCCAATTCACCACCCCTGCCAGAGTCCCGCCTTTTGTCCTGGCCTGCCCAAGCTCAACAGCCGCAACCTGCATTGACCTGCCCCGCTGATAGGCGCGTTGACGAGTCGCCAGCCAGTTGACCCTGAGCGACCGAGCCGGCCACCCGCAAATCGGAGACCTTTAGCCAGCATCTTCTTTTGTCGACCTTCCAGCTCCTCGATTGTTTTGCACGGCTTCTGCAAACACCCGGGTCCTTACCGCACTCGGTGATACAGTATTACTCTACGTCCGGAGGCATTCTAATCACGGACCCATAACCTTCACAGCAAGAAGCTCTCTCCCGTCCGTCTAGGTTCGCCGCTCGGGCGATCATCGTACTTTCTCAGACGAGCCAGCCCCTTTCCGCGCCCTTGGCCCTTGGCCCTTGGGCACCACCAAAGACCAACCCACCCGTCCACCACAAGCCCAGCATAGTCGACGGCCCTTGACCCGCTCCGTCCATCTTCCATCGACGACCTCCTGGCAAGGACGGAACAGAGTCGACGGGGATCCGACTCGTACAGTGTGCTTGTCGACTTGGTATGACGCTAGGTCTGGGCTGCTAGGCCAGAGGAATTTAACCCTTTCCGAGCTACGTATTTACCGCGGCCAGCTCTCGCAATCCAACATTCGGCGAGTTGCTTCTGTTTGCTCCCGCCCAGTACAGGCACGGCCCGTGTTGCCCCAGGTTCGCATTGCACCGTAACGCATCAATCGCTCTGCTCTGCTCTGCGTTGCAACAGCCACGGTTTAATCTGCCTGATTTTCCTTCACTCCTGTCGCCTGGCTCCGCATCATTCTCCTGGGATCTTCAAATCAGAAACACGAGCCCGAGCTTGACCCCTTTGCAATCATGAATACAGCTCAGTCTTTCCAGTCTGGTAAGCGCCCACCCCTTGATCTCGCTTTGATATGATCTGCGACAAAGAGCCCCCCCATCCAAAGGTGTCCGTCCCCCTTCGAGTCGTCGCCAGGATTTGCGCCCGTCTCGTACCCCAGCCCGGCGCTTGCAATCTACAGGCCAAACGGGACTGGATGAGGGAGGGGAGACGGATCGGGGTGCGAGCCAACTTGGCAGACAACTCAGCAGAAGATTGCTGTCCGATCCACCTGTCTGGCGGCCATCTTGTGTCATGTTGAGGAGATTGTCTGTTTCATCTTGGTCCATCTGTCGTCGTCATTCGCATGCATGCGCCCGTTGTCGTTCCGTTTCGTCTGTTTGGCAGCAACTGATGGTTTTCTTGGAAGCAGGCCATACCGGTCCTGGCGAATCCGCCAGCCTCTCACTGAATTTATCTTCCAACAACCCCTTCCGCAATCGCGCTCCGTCTCCTGCCAGCGCCGACCTTCTCCTCCTTTCATCCAACAAACCGGCTTCTCCCTTTGATGACCCTCCACCAAGACCACTGTCGCGAAACCCTTTTCTTGACACGCCACTCTTTGAACAACAACAGCAGCAGCCTCTGAGGTCACCTGGCGTCATGTCATCGCACTCTGACTCCAAGTCTCTATCTGCGGAAGAGATTTTTGTACGTTCGCTATCAGCTGCGCATCCCTGCTGAGATGCCCCTCTCAGATGGGCGCGCGTAAATGATTACCTGGCGAGATACTGACCGACTACGTCACAGGATTCATTGACACTTGACGACGCCTCCGCCAACGACCGATCCAAGCAGCAGGGTCAGCGCCGACCGATGAATCGCCCACCTCCTCCCCCCCAGACCCAGAGCGGCAACCACCGCCCAACGCGCTCGCAGGAGGAGGCCCAGCGCGCTCGAAGGATGCAGCAGGGCCCTGGTCCCCGACCGCAGCCCAACTCGCCACAGCGAAGGCCACCCCCGCGACGAGTGCGACGAAACTCTGAGTCCTCTCTGATGGATTTTGATGCACGCCCGCTCACAGATGAGGAAAAGAGAATGATTGAGGCAGCCAGACGTCGTGAGGCTGAACGACGCGGTGACGGCAAAGAACGGGGCGATAAGGGCGGCCGCGAGCGTGAGCGTGAACGTGGTGATCGTGACCGCGAGCGTGATCGTGGTGATAGAAGCAAGCCTAACCGCCCCAGTCGTCGGATGGACATCATTGATCAGCTTGATGCCACAAGCATTTACGGAACTGGACGTATGTTTATGACCCTTTCAATGTTGGTCTTATGAATACTAACATGGCCAGTCTTTCATCACGATGGGCCTTTTGACGCTCTCAACCCTCACCGCAACCGACAGAATGCTAGACGGGCGCCGATGCAAGCTTTCCCCAAGGACTCCCTCAACAACTCCCTGGGCGGCGCGGGACCGCTCAACGCCCAGGCCGATCACTCGGCTTTTATGGGCAATGCTACAGACGAGGCTTTCCGGGACTTTGCTGCCGGAAGCAAAGGTATGCGATATGGAGGCTCATCCCGCAAGGAGACGCCCATTTTCGACGCCACCGGTCGGGAAGAGATTCACGGCGACGAGTCCCACGGTCTAGGAACATCGACCTTCCTGGAGGGTACACCTGCATCGCGAACTGCCATCCAGCGATCCCAGGCAGAGCAGGCACAAGAGTCGTTTGAGGGAGGACTTCAACGAAAAAAGTCACTTGCGCAACGCATCCGCCACATCAACAAGGGCCCCCGAGGCTATGACCAAACCCGAATCCCCGGCGAATACAACAGGATCACTCCTGATAACTACCCCTCAGCAGCGAGCAATGGCTCAGACAACAACCCATTCTTTGCCGAGTTTGGCAAGGGAGAGGAAGGGTTTTCAGTGCGACCCCGAGATGGTCGCGGGTCGCCCAACAGCCCTCCTGCGCCTCGGCGCCCGTCTGCAGGAGCAGTCCTGGAGCGACGAGCGACAGCAGACGGTGCTACGACACTTGATGACGGTCCTGCCAAGCCTTCAGGTTTCATGGGCCGAATGAAGAGCTTGAAGGGCCGAAGACCTCGGCCGGAAATTCCTGCCAACGGCAATGCGCCCGGGACGGCCGTTTAGTGGAGGACAAGTGCCGGGCGACTACTGGACGTTGGCCGAGGGCCGACGCGGTGGCAGTCGAAACATGGCAACCAGTCAGCGAATGAGAAGGGATGGGCTGCTTCTTTACCTATACGAGACCAGGAAAACACAGCGCCAAAGAAAGATGAGATGGATAAAGAAGCAGAGTACACGGACGTGCAAGATTCGGAGTCTTTCCTTTGTCAAGGGTTGGAGGCGCCACGCAAGAGCCTTGGTGATGGACGTCCTTCTTTGGAGAAGCGATATGAGAACGCAACGAGATGAGATGTATCCACCGGACAGGTTTTCTTTTTTGTCTTTTCTTGTTGGTTTTTGGGACGGCAGGCAGCATGGATGACATGAAGCAGGCGCAAAGATAGGGCCTGCTTCTCGTTTTTTGGAGAACACGTTGAGAGAAGCAGAGACTCTTTTAAGAAATGCAGATGCCAGTAAGGGCATGGAACTGCAGAGTTGACTGCTGGAGGTTGTGGTCTAAACCTTTTGTATGTTTTATAACAGGACTTGATGCCTGACTGCAGCAGCAGCATCAATACAATCCATATCAATCTGCTACATGTGGTCTTGTCTTGTGTTTGTGTCTTGTGAAGCAGAGCAGAGCCTGTGCTACCCCTGAACCTCCTGCCAGTATGCATATCAGGATACGGAGCATGTTTCCCTATCTAATCGTTCAGTTACGTATGCTCGTCCAGGATCTAGTCTTGGTATCATACCATGATAAGCAAAGAACCTCATAACGAATACCATAACCTTGTATAGAAATCCTCAAGATAGACGGGGTATCTTGACAGGAGCCTTCTAATTGGTTTAGATGACAACGCCCCACATCCCCACAACGTCGCACCCGCAATGCCGCAAATCCAACATCATGAACAAACACCAACCAACCACGACATCACCGGCACCAGCCAAAAACCTTGAGAATCCACAATTGGGTTCCGGCAGAACATCGAGATCCGCCTGGTTTCATGGTCTAACGGTTATGACTGCGGATTCTGATTCCGCCAGCGAGGGTTCGACTCCCTCTGAGACCTTTTCTTTTGGCTCTCGCAGCCAAGATAGTTCCTTTTTGTTCTTGGTCCGGATCGAGTTGTCGACTTTGAACCGTTGTCATGGAGTCGCCACTTGCTGCCTCGCAGGCTAGTTCGCACTTTGTGCTTGATCCGATTCCGGCGTCGGTGCTTGCTGACAAGGAAGCGCGACGACGTGATGCTGCAGTTGAGTTGGGATATTGTATGACGGGATGTGCGGTTCTTGATGATGATGTCCTGCTGGGTGGGTTTGAGAGAGGCAGTGTCATCGGAGTCAGTGCCGAGGATGAAGAGATGGGCGTTCAGGCAAGTTAAAGACGTACTGATGTAGACCCGTGTTGACCGCATTGCAGCTCGGCCTACAGACTCTGGCGCATTCACTGTGCGACGGGAGAGTAGCCAAAGGGCTCGTCGTCACTCCCAAGCCTAGAAACGTCATGCTGGCTCGTCTGAGGGATGCCGTCAAAGCCGAACTCAAGTCGCAAGGTATTGGTGGAGACGCTGCCAAGGCGAAGTTGAGGGAATGTCTTGAACGAGTAATGCTTTCGTGCGTTTTTGACGTTGATGGTTTGTGGGAGGTGCTGGCAGATCTTAACAAGCCGGCTGAAGAAGAAACTGAAGAGGAAGAGGGGCAGGTTGAGGAGATACAGGACAGTCAAGATGATGACGACGAGGCTCTCTCACCGGTGGACAATGTACAGCCGCCGAAGCAACAGACAACTCAACCTGGCATCATCGTCGTCACACACTTTTCCTCGCTGCTCACCGGCGTCTTCACTCACCGTGAGAGGTTAGCCGCTCACTCTGTCATGGAGTTGCTAGGCTCACATCTACGCGACCTCTCACGCAACCTATCATCGAACCCTCTGATAATGCTCCTGAACTCAACATCCTCTTCATCAGGTCCACCAACGGCACAGCCAAAGAATACGCCCCTGGATGCAACTCTCCGATCCATATTCCATACACCGTCACCAGGACAAGGCCATCAAAGTACGCGCCGTATAAAGCCCAACTATGGCATCGTCTTTTCGCAACTGCTTGATCTCCACTTGCTGTGTACCCGCATCCCACGGACGATGCAGGATGCAGAGGCTGCGGTACAGCGGCTTGGAGAAGAGGTCAGAATGGTCTGGGTAGTTGAGGTGCTGCAGGATGAGATAGGAGTCTGGAATGGGACAAGAGGCGATAGAAAAGGGAGGGAGCAGTTATGGACAGCAGTAGATGTTGAGCAAGCAAGAGTCAAGCCAGCGTTTGTATGAGGGAGTAAAACATCACAAGGACGCAATTGCAATTCAGACGCTCGCCGCGAGTAGGTAGATTACGCGCAATTATCAACGTCCACCCATTAATTCACTACGCTCCATCACAATGCCCCCAAGCTCCATGCCAACATCCAATCGCTTATCCTTCCAGAGTACAAGCTCGCTAACCCTTCTGTCTCTTGTCTGACATGCAGCATCTCTCTCATCTCAGCTCATCTTGCTCGTCCGTCTACCACTCAGCTTTAATTCACTTCACTCCACTCCTATCCCACTCTCAACACCTCTACCCCTACCCCTATCCGGTCGTTCGACGTGCTCTGTAGTCCGACACCGACCTCGCTCCTTGAAGCTAGGGAGTTGCTTGACCGCTAATGAGACGTCGTAACGTCCCAGACGCAGTTCAGCCCCATCTTCACGTCGCCCAGCTAGGGAACGACAAGCGAGACCCCTTGCCATGACTCTCCCCTGAGCATCTAGCGCCCGGCAATGGCTCACGCCATAGTACTCGGGTGCCGCCAAATAATACAAAAAATCTTTCCAGAAAATACCCCATTTGCGTGCAGGCCGGGCCGTGACTATTGCTATGAGCCGAGCAACTCCGACTTACGGTTGCTCTTCCAAAAGTCAATGGCCTCGACCACGTCGTCTCCCTTTTCATCCTCGTGTGCGAATAGAATCTATACATGATTAGCATAGTTGATAGTGTCAATGGCTTTCTACTCACCTCATGTGTGCTGCTGTGAAGCATACGAATGTTCTTGCGAGGTACAATATGAACCGCACCGTTCTCCATGTTACGCAACTCGATAAAGTTGGGCTCAAAGGCAAGGATCCATGGGTAACTGAGGGCAAAGTTCTGAGGCGTACCCTCCCAGTCGATTCGCCATTCTGGTCGAGCTCGCCATCCGTTGCGATTAACGAAGAATGAAAACTCAGAGTAGTTGAGCAGGAACTCGCCGTTGAGACGCTCAATATGGATCGGCTTGACCCCTTCCTTGCGATTGACAAAGTCGAGTGACGTGTCTGCTTGGTCAAGCAGTGACTGCGTCTCAAGCGTCTCAAGAGAAACCACCTCGAAGCCTCTGGCGCAGGCGACGCACAACTTGGACTTAAGGAAGTGCACCGACGACGATTCAGTAGGAATGTAGAATTCCTTGAACGGCTTGAGCTCGTCGTGTCCTCCGCTCATGAACTTGCTGATACCCTTCTGCTTCTTGGCCTTGGTCATGGCATCGTTAGGCTCAAAGACCTTGATCGTGGTAGACAGGGCCGACGACTTGACACAGCACACCAGGTGCCTACCCAGGCAGATGCCGGTCTTGAAGAAACTGCAGTGGTTCTGGATCTTCTTAGGTCTCCTCACCGTCGCTGGCTCGTCGGGGTTGAGAGCTGACACTGGGTACGACTGTAGCGTCTTGTTGGACAAGACCAAGAGCAGCTGATACTCCTCTAGGATGTCAATCTGAGTGACAGTGGTCGTCTCCAGCACTCTCCTGGGTACCTGATCCTTGACCTTTCGATCAGATACATAAACACCATTGTCCGTGCCGTACAACAGCTTGCGGCCGCCATCTGCCACTGGTTAGCGCGCCATTTCCTCAATGAACCCAGAGTCGACTTACCAAAGGGCGTGACGCAGTTGACACGGTTCGTGCCAGCAAAGAACTTGCTCGTAATAGTCGTCGTGTTGAAAAAGTCGGCTCTTGACCGTAGACGTTCTTGGGCGTTATGGATGAACTCGAGCCACTTTTGTCGAGCTGCCTGGTTCGCTGCGTATAACGTCAACTCGTAACCTGCTTTGCCCAAATGACGGAACGTGATCGGCCAGCCGTCCTTCTTTGCTGTATCATTGGCATTGGCCCGGATCGAAGGGATCAAGCTCGACGAGGATCGTTTCATATTGCCGTCCTTGGGGATCACCTCGTCCATTTCCCTAATCGCAAGAAGTTCTAGAGGAATTGGACGACGGTATGCCTTGATCTCCTCATTCTTTCCTGTCTGCTTGATACGCACCAGCAGGACCGCGTGGTCGAACAGGAAGGCCGTAATTTCTGCAGGATCCGTGGGCGACTTCTTGAACTGGCACTTAAACACCATCTCACGACCTTCCTCAGTCAGTCGAAGGTCCACCTTCTCATTGGCCCTGAAGCGAAGCTGCTCGTGAAGCCTCCTCAGGTTAAATCGGTTCTCA
This sequence comes from Fusarium sp. MBC 441, assembly GCA_030779165.1. Lineage (NCBI taxonomy): Eukaryota > Fungi > Ascomycota > Sordariomycetes > Hypocreales > Nectriaceae > Fusarium > Fusarium sp. MBC 441. Next base: position 45,989 of record JAPFTC010000282.1, read on the forward strand.
GCCTTTCCAGATTCCGCGTTGACTCTGCCCAAGATGTCTCGAATCATGGTTAGGACCTTGGGGATATCTTCCTTATCGGGGTTACCGTCCTCCGTGTATTTCAGCACGTTCTCCAGAAGCAGAGGGTATCGAGCTAGACGCGTCGTAGGCTTGGTCAGGTAACCGTTCAGCTCCAGCTTTCTCGATTCCTTGCGCCGCTCGATCTCGTCCACGAACTTGGCAAAGTACGAGTTTACCGATCTCTCATTTTCAAACTCGAACTTTCCTTCCAGCTGCTTGGAACCGTACAGAATGAAGGGCTCAAACTGCGGAACGTACTCCAAAAAGATGTCTCCGATGTTGTGGACAATGGGCTCCTTCTGTTGTCGAGTTGTCAAACCAGAAGCAAACCGCGAGCTGACAGTGTGAATACTCGGGTGGTCGATAATGTTGCTAAAGATGCCCTTGACCACCTTTTCACGGCGCTGGATCGGCACCGGCGAGGCCTTTGATCGCAAAGGCAAGATCCAAAAGTCTCGAAGGTATTCCAAATCCTTGACAAAGTCTCGCTCGGTATAGCAGATCTCCGAAATGACCTCCTGTCTCTTCTTCTCTCGTTCTCCAACCTTCTCGGCAACCTCCTTGGGAACCGAGTTGATCCAGAGCTTCTGCTCGTCCGTCTGGTCGGCCTCATCGTCGTTGACGTTGGCTGCATCCTCCTTCCGCAGGCCAGGGTTAATCTTCAGGTTCAGCCTAGAAACCTGCTCCAGTCGCCGAGGACAGGCGATGGAGTAACACAGCTGATCCCTGGTACAGGTCGGAGAGTAACATTCAGACAAGAGCACAAAGACACCATTGACCGCAGGCTTTTCCTCTGGCTCATCCATCAGGGTCTCCCTAAACTGGTACATTTCCGACTGAGAGTCTCGCAACCGGTGTTCGTATGTGACATCGTGGAAGAACTTTTGGGCATCCAGCGCTCGGCCAAGAAGCAGGGCAAGGTTTCGATCCGTGGTTCTGATGATGTATGACAAGACGTCGACGGCCTCTGAACCGCTGAAAGCGTTCTTGTATGTCAGTTCGTTCTTGGTGCGGTCACCCGTGATGATCTTTCGGCGGAAGCATTCTGCGACTCGTGACAGCAGAGCCGGGTAAACGAGGGGCGGTCGGATCTTGGTCGCGGTCGGCGGACGCTCGCTCTCGATCGACTTGCTTCTAGAAGGTCGGTGGACAAGAGTCGAGGCGTCAGACTCGGAGGGAGTGATGGTTGGAGCTATGGTGGAGGCCATGGACATTGTCCTGCTGTGATCGCCAGTGCTGGAAGAGACCATGCTGGCAGTACGGGTCTGTGCCCCTGGGGCCTGAGGGTGCGAATTGGAGTATCCGTTGGTGGCCGGCAGTTCTCCTGGTGCTCGTCGGTTGGGAATAACTCGGCCGCTCATTGTCTGGTGGGCGTCGCCCAGAGGGTGATAGTTGCCAGTCAAGGACATGGCACGATCTTCGTGACGCTCAGGCACAACCCGCCCTTGAGCTGTCGTCCTCGCCGAGTTTTGGTGCGAGTAAGGAGCCTGTCGGAAGTGATTCGCGGACTGTTGGTATGAGCTGGGAGGTGGATGATACATTGGTTGTCGGGGAGCAGAGGCAAGAGATTGAGAGCGATAAGGATCACTGTTCATGGCAGGGCCCGGCCCTGGCCCTCCCTGATAAAAGCGCTGTGCCGGTGTCCTTGCTCCCGCAGCTTGAGATGGCGGCGGGCCTCTATGCTCCATACGCGGAGGTGCCGGCCCTCCGGGACCAGGATAGGGACGCCTCTGTTGCTGTTGCTGCATGTAGTGGGGCGGCACCTGCTGGCCGCCCGACGCTGAGCGTTGGCCGGCATAGTATCCATTCCCCATGCTGTTGCTGTCCATTGTGCGAGTCCTGCCGGAGTCACGATCGCCGTACTGACCCGGAGGAGGACGGGGCGGCGGCTGCCGCTGCATGCTCGACATGGACGACATGGTCTGGGTGCGACCGTCCATCATGGGCGGAGGCATGCCGGACGACGAGGTCATGGTCTGTGATCTCCCTGGCGGGGGAGCGGCGCCGAAGATGTTGGAGAAGGCGGCATCTCGCTGGTAGTTGTTCTCTTCGCCGTAGCCCCGTTGTTGTGGCGGCCGTTGAGGAGCTCCCCGAGGATCGTAACCGTAGTTGGACATGTTGACGGATAATTTGCCTGTGCATTGACGCAGTCAGGAGAGGAAACGGACGCGGATAGGGAACGTGGGTGGAAAAGGCAACGAACCGTTTTTGCAGCCGTCTGATGCTGGAGTCCGTTATCAAGCGGATCAACAGGCGACGTCGACGGATGCGCCGCCGTCAGTCGACGCCAACACGGCCCCTTTGATGATACCGTCGATGCAGATGCGTAGGCCAGGAGTCGTCCGTCTACTGGCGTCGCAGATGCCCTCGCGAGGCTGCGCCCGTTGGGGTGGGAGTTGTGAATCTCAGCAAGATTCGGGGCTACTTCTGCCCAAGCAGTAGTCGGCTTTGCGAGTTTGGGCTCAACGGGTTCGAGGGGGCGCTGGGAGGCGGCCGGATGAGCAAAATGCCAAACCTGGGGCCTCAGTCCGGGAGTTCGTCGACCGATATAGGGCGACGATAAAGATATCGCGGGCAATGGACGACCGCCGTTTCGACGTCTTGGTGACCCTCTGGTGATGGACTTTTGAGGGGGTTGCAGGTTCACGATCCACGCACTCTGGTGCTTCGGAGGTAGGTCGAGGTATGGAGGTAAGGTAAGGTCAGGTCGCAGCAGCAAGTAGTAAGTAGGTAAGTGGGCAAGTGGACCGCGGGCAGCAGTGTCCACGTCCGTCCACGTCTTCTTCAGGTACCAGCACCACCAAGCGTGCTACTGTACGTACAGCGGGCAGGTCCAGTGGCAGTGGACAGCGCGAGCAGGGCAGGGAGCCAGCAGCGGATAAGCCAGGGCAAGTCAGTGCTAGGTCCACCGTAAATCCACCTGTGTGATGGCGGTCTCTTGGTGGCCTCTTGAGCGTGGTGGGTGACTGGGACTGGGGGCGGCGCAATCCAATGTAATGTGGGCGCGCGCCGCGATGGATGGGCAGTTACTTAGTACAAAGTAAGGGGACAAAGGATGCTGGGGTAGCAGTGTAAGAGAGCATGGATGTTGCACCGACGACACGACGAGGGTGTTAGGTTGCTGCCCAGGAGCGGTCCTTGCCAACAGTCCCTCATTGAGAGCTGCCAGAGACTGACTGCTGTCTGTAATAGGTAACGTCGTGACTGTCCTCTCGTGATCCTGAGGCCTCTTTCGCATCCCCGTCCGTTCACGTGTGTATCTTTGATTGCGCTGGGCTGAGCAACTTCGGTGCGCTTTGTCTTGGGGCGTACCGAGGAGGAGCAGCTGGCTCGATAAACTCTCCACGGGAATCACGGCAATTCAGGTAGCAAGGGGACAAGGCGCTGTAGGCAGGTATGTCGGTATTGTACCGTACGTGAGTGTGAGTGAACCTCCTTGCTGGGGATGGAGGGTCGCTCATCAAGGGCCAAGGGGCACGCTAGCAACCGTTGATTCCCTCTTTTCTACCGCTACGTGCATCGTTCCTTTCTGCCTCTATCTGTCGTCCGTACGTCCTATGTGCTGTTTTATCTCGGCTTTAACCAAGGCGGTGAAGGCAGCTACCGAACGAGCAAACCTCGTCTCCTCTACCAATGCCTTACATGCATCTTATTCGAGTTCCAAAAAGAAACTCGTCCCTGCCCGAGGCCTTAAAATCAGGTACCGCCGGCTGCCCCGGGTCATCAACTTGCCTATGAGGAGAGGCCAAGCGGACCAGGCGAACCACGCGGCGAGGTGACCGCCCGCTAACAGGCCACCCTGGAAACGGACCGTCAGTCAGGATAAAAATAGCGATTGCCAGATATAAAAAGATGAATTGCTGAAGGAGGCATCCATCTATCATCATGGCATTGGCAGCGGCAGTCAATCTCCCGCTCAGACGGATTGAAATTACAGGTGTTAATAGCTGCAAGGCAGTCGTGGACAGGGGGTTGCTTGAAGTTTAGAGCCGGCCTTGGCACTTGACAAGTATCACGTGATTAAGCGTGGAGGCTATCGGTCCGTGATTGGCTGTGTCAGCTTAGCCCAGAGTGGCTTTCCACCTCAGCTCCCAACTCTCTCTGGTAGCCTTGAGGTAGGAGGCTACATCATCAACAAGCTCCCAACGTGAACCGAAAATCGTCAAAGCTGCCCTTGTCCCCGAGCTCCTCCTCCGGCCGCGATCCCTCACCATGGCAGAATCAGAGCTCGCCCCCAAGTTCGCCCCCTTCATTGGGATGGTAAGTGTCGCGCTGATGACGACTTCAAGGGGGGACGCGAATGCTGATGTAGCGACTGACAGGCCGGTATTGCAGCTGCAATGATCTTTGGATGTACGGTGTTTCCTCTACGCGACGCAATATCATCGAACCCGATTGCTGAACGAATTTGATAGGTATTGGCGCTGCATATGGCACAGCCAAGTCCGGTATTGGCATTGCTGGTGTCGGTACATTTCGACCAGACCTCATCATGAAGGTATCAACCATCGAGTCTCGAATACGCCATGCTCATTATCTGATGCTCGCTCTAGTGTCTCATCCCCGTCGTCATGTCCGGTATCATTGCCGTATACTCGCTCGTCATCTCCGTCCTCATCGCTGAGGATCTGGACCCGTCCAAGAACTACAGCTTGTTTTCGTACGTCGTCGATAACGTCCGGCTAGGCAGGAATAATGATTAACGATACTAGGGGCTTTATGCATCTTGGATGCGGTATCGCAGTTGGCATGACAGGTCTTGCTGCTGGTTACTGCATCGGAATTGTTGGTGACAGTGGTGTTCGTGCTTATATGGAGCAGTCCAGGATCTTTGTTGGCATGGTCCTGATCCTGATCTTCGGCGAAGTTCTTGGTCTTTACGGGTATGCATTTCATCAGCACACATATGACGTCGTTCACAAGCTGACCCTGACTACAGTCTCATTGTTGCCCTTATCCTCAACACCAAGAGCAAGGGTTAAGCGGACCAGCTCGAAGCCACAACACCCTATTCACCCAACCCATCAGGAGAGTTCGACGTGTACGTTGAGGATGTCAGGACTGCCACAAGGTTACAGAGGCACGTCTTTGTATGTACATCGGCATGGCGTTTATGGAACGTTCAAACGTGTATTTTTCAATCAGGTAGAGGACAGGCGGAGAAATTGACGGTATTTAGCATCAGCAAGCACAGTGTCAAGACCTGCATGACATCTTTGTGTGTGAGACCCTGGTTGTTTGAAAGTCCATTTGGTTGAGCTACCTAATTGTTCCAGCCTATCGAAAGCCTCGAAGCCCTATTGTGTGGAATGAGTGACAAAGAAGAAGAAGAGGAAATGCCTGCGACGATCCCATTTACGCCGTCATTTGGAGCTCATAATCAAAAGCCAGAGAACCCTGTGTTCCCATGCATGTCATGCGTCATCCAGGACCCAATCTAGATGATCAAACGCCGAGGAAAATGCGGCAATGTCGTTTCAGATGCAACCGGCAAACGTCGACTCCGACACAGCAGCAGCGTCCCAGCGCGGCGAGAAGAGAAGAAGACGATAATCATGAGACCCGTGGAAGGAAGGGAAGATACCTAACATGATGAAAGATGCCAAGGGAAAAATGAGAGAGAGGGAAGTCGAAATCACATCAAACGGCGACCACCGATACGGCGCAGGAGCTTTTTACGGCTTCCCACCTCCACGTCACGGCGGAACCTGGTCCAGTTCCGCTCTCGTTCGTCCGAGTCCTTCATTCGGGCTATTTGAGTGTCAGTATACGAAACTCGCTGCGAGATGTCTCCTCCTGATCTCACCTAAGAACCAGTCCCACTGGCGGTCCTCGCGCAAAAGGATGTCGTCTCCCGATTCGCGCGCGATTCTCTCCTGACGTGCCCTCGCCGCGGCGACTTCACCAACCAAGTACGGATCTTCCAGAGGTCGGCTGGTATTTCTCTCCTGCTGGTCTTGCTCGGTGAGGTCGGTCATGACTCGACGAAGGCTGTCCACTGGATCGCGTGTCTGAGCAGTCATCCGACGCTGAGCAACATTATGGTAGTGTCGAGCAGCAGGGTTGCTGCTGACCGAGGACCATGTTGCGATGCGAAAGTTGTTCAGGTTCGGCACGGATCGCAGAGGAGCAGCGGGCACAGGAGGGAGGCCGATCGTCCGCTGGCGGTTGGTGGGAGTAGAGGTTCCGCTACTATGGGGAACGAGGGACGTTGTTCGAGGTGCGGCTGTATTTCTGACTGGAGGGGAATACGGCGGTACAGCCTCGGGAAACGGGTTGATCGAGTGGTAAGAGGGCGCTTCCGAAACTGAGGCACACCAGAGTCAGCTCCCGGTCTCGTGCAGGGCTTCCCAGTAATTTTGAGCTACGCATAGGTATGTGATTTATGGCAGCCTGTGCAAAAACACCTCAACACTTACCATAAGAAGGCGCAGCAGAGCGAATGGAAGCAGTTTCAAAGTCGTCACGGCTGTAGCGCGACGTAGCGATAGCACCCGTCATGATGGTAGAAGCCGGAAGGGACACGGTCGAGAAAGCGGAAGGGGGGCAGTACAAGCCAGCTCGAGCATCTGTCCCAAGAAAGGTTGTCGAGAGACTGAAGTTGAGTATAAGTACCGAGACAACAGGAGAATCACACGGCGAGCGGCTGGGACGCTTCAAGGGTCCATGAACAGTCAGAGGGTGAGTTGAGTGAGACCTGTCAGAGTTGCGGGAACCAGGAATGATAGCCTCTTTTGTTCTGGCCCAAGGTAAGACAGGAGGGTCAGGATACCCAGCTGTTTAATGCACAGCCGCGGATAAACATGCATGCATGCAGCTCAGGGAGGCAGCAGATGGTGGGCAGCAAGCGACCTGGAGAAGCACCAAGTCGGCAAGTATGGAGTACACGGCTCGGGCTGGCAAACCCAGTACTTCGGACAAGTTCCAAGTTCAAGGCCAACCCAGGTCTAGCCTGGGCATCCGTAACCCATCGTGGCGTGGGAGCCATGGCGTGGAGGTCGGAGGGGGTTGAGATGCGGGGACACGTGAGAGCAGACACGACGATGATGCTGTGGACGACAACACCATGACGCGCCGCCCAAGACATGAACCAAACTTTGCTCCCTCCTTGGATCCTGTTTAACAGGTTTGTTATCTACGCCCGTTTGTGTCACGAGCGCTGTGTCTCTCTCCTTGGCGACAGTATCTACACAGCGGCGACGACTCAGGCCTCCAAACTAGTCGGCTGGTAGACATGTGCTGCACGGTAGCATCCTCTCGGGCAACCCTCAGGGCTTCCCCTGACCGGGCGTTTTCCCGAGTTGGAATGACGAGCTTCCACGGAGGCTTCTACACGGCGATAGCGGGGTATCACAAGTGGTTTTCCGGGTCTCGAGGGACCACCCGCCAGTGTTTCTGCCCGCTGTGAATGGCGGGGTTCTGGCCGCGGTGGATCATATTGATCGGGCTGTGTGCGCAGGGGGGAGGGGGCAGCATGGAGTTGTCGTGGTGGGGAGGTCGAGAAGCCCAGGGCGGCCAATCGATAAGACGTCGACGGCCCTTTGAGGGAGGCCCTGTCCACCACGGACGGCGTGGACGGATGTTGAATCCGGTTTGTTGGCGAGCCTAGACTTGGCGGTGTTTGGAGCCCAAATGCTGGCAGGTTTGTGGTCGACTTGTGGGGGCTCTATGATGCAGTTTATGCCGAGACTGCCTCGCTAATCCTGCTTTTATATCCGTTTTCTGCCGTCGTCGTACATGGCGACAAGAAGCAGCTCCTTGGCTGACCATGCCGAGCAAGCTTCTTCATCGTCGCTGATCGCCCCTAACCTCCGTGAGCCGCGTGGTCGGGCCGGCCTATGATGCAACACTTGATAGACCTTTTGGGTGTAAAGAGGATGCGCTATGTGACACCCAAATCATCCTTGCGCAACACCATCAGCCCAGGCCCGACTTGGCAACCCCTCCCCCCACACGTCGCCCTCGGGATGGCGGATCTGGAAGATGTGGTGTCGTGCTCTCTGCGCTCTAACTCAGTTGATGGGCTTGTTGTAAGCTTCCGCGCCAGCTATTGGTACTTTGGGCATTTGGGCTTGCGCCTACTCGAGCAATGACCGCCAGATCGAAAGGGTGGGCTGGAGAGATCACCAGATAACTGGGACGTTGAACTTGTGACTTGTATGCGTTGCAGATGCAGGAACCGCTTGCGGGAACGTTGTGAACCATCTCGAGATCCCTATCTTGGAACATCAGCCGCCCCAGCCTACGGTAATCTTTTCCCGCTCCCGAGTCATTGCGAGAGAGCAAGTCGATGAACCGCATTCCACAGAGCAGATAGTTTGGCTTGGCTCGGCACAGATTAATAACTCAGGGACGAGCCCCCATGGAACATGGAGCGGCTTCCAGACCGCCCCGCCGAACTGGTGGGATGGTTCATATTGAAACTGAACCAACCTCCCCCATGGGTATCTGCTCGACCCGTCACAAATAGCATGCTGCCCTTTGGTCGAGGGCGGTGAGAGTGCTCTGCTGACATGCGTCAAAGTTGCATGCCATGTCTCGCTCTGAAGGCGCCATATGGAACGGCGCTTTGGACCCTTGAAGTCGAAATGGTGCTCGGCCGGGGTATTTTGCACTTGTTTCTGGAAGGTGACCGGAAATGCCCGCATCTGTGCCGCGGCCAAGACCTCGGGACCATTTGTTTCTTGATAAGGTTACGTGGCGGCCTCGGGGCAGGACGAATGTTAAGGCCTGCGTGTCTTGCAGACGATTAGTTAACTAACGGCGCCCGGGGCCAGATTTGTTGGGGTCTTGGAGAGATCATGACTTGTCTCGTGGACGTGGGCATTGCTGTTAGGCCTGAGTACGTGCGGATGAACGGACCTCTTTAGGCCTATTGCCAGGTCAGGCGACAGTATTTGTGATATCTCCGAAAAGATTAGAGCCATGCGAGTTGAATGTAACGAAAGCACTCTAGATTTCGCACTATGATATGCTCATGGCTCTTTCCGTATCAACTCTTTCTAAACGATATTGCCATGGATGCTGTGTGCGAAGTGAGGTGAGCGGGGAAGCATATGGGGG
>JAPFTC010000283.1:0-14063 GCA_030779165.1 Fusarium sp. MBC 441
TAAGTTCTTTTTAGCCTTCTATACTATATATAAGACTATTATAATAGAAAGAAATATTAGGGGGGTATTTAAAAGAGCTAGCTTTATTCCTCTCGATGCTAAAAATATAATCTTAAAGCTTAATATATAGCTATAGATACTAATGCCGGTTAAGGAGGTAGCTAAATTATTAACCCCTTAGGCTTTAAGGACCCTAAAGACTATACTTAAGGCTTAATCTTAGTCTAAATACCTCAAAAGATAAATTAAAAGGCATAAAAGTAGCTCCCTAGAGTTAATTCTAGGCGCCCTAAAGTCTCTTACTAAGGGAATAAAGGCAATAATATATAAGAATACCTTATTAAGATCTAAGGTTAAAGATCTTTAAGAGGTAAATAAGATATTAAGTTAGCGCTAGATAGTAAAAAGGATTAGACTATAGCGAAGAGGGGTAATAATAATAGAGGAAGGAAGGTAAGTAATTAATTAAATAGATATAGCTATATAGGTAATAGCCGAATTATTAAGAAGTAGTGGTTAGGGAAGGTTAGTTAGGCTAGGCATTTAGCGATATAGTATATGTAGTAAGCCCGGGTATAATTCAAGGACTTATTAGATAGTAATTAAGATATCTAGGGAAGAATATAATAAGTAATTTTAATTAATTAAATAATCTATGGTATTTTTATAATAGTTTTTATTATGAGGGTTAAGATTTCTTAAGATACTTGCTTATCTAAGATACTCGCTTATCAAGTATATTAATATATTACCCATTGGCTTATATAGGCTAAGGCCTAGGCGAGCCAACCTAGCAAGCTAGGTTAGCCTATAAAATTGTAAGACAGCTATAAAATTATGAGATAGTAATTTAGGTGCAGTTATAGCTAAAACCAACCAAAACTATAGCTATTTTAAACTACTATAACTACCTAATTAAGAGAGATATAATAAACCTTTAAATCTTTTTAAAATATTTCTTACTTAAATATTTGAAATATTTTATTTTTACTCTTATATCCCTTTTAATAAGCTAATTATAGAGCTCTAAAGTTAGGGGTAATTCGAAAGATTTCTTAAAATTTCTTACATAGGAAAAATCGCTAAAAAAACTACTTTAAAAATCTAGGAAATAGTTATTCAAATTCTAAGGAGTGCAAAAGACATGTTAACTCTTGAAATATCTAATTGCTATTTTTGTTATTTTTATTTAAATTTACTTAGTATAGATATCCTCCCTTATCTCTTTTTCTCTATATAAAATAGCTTTATCTTATATTTTATAACTATCTTATAATTTTATATATGATAAATGGGGCAATTGTGGCTAGTTTCTCGCATGTCTCGGTAAACTCTCTGACCGGACAAGACTGAGAAATTATCCCGGCCCTAGCCTGCGTCCACTGGCGATGTCTATCCTGGAACACGGAGCGAAGAACCAGTGTGGCCTCGAAGTCATCAGATGACGGATCCATCATGATGACTCCTCCAGAATACAGCTCTCGCGGACACGACTCCACACATTCGATCACCTTCAAAGCCGCCGGCTTCGGGATGCCCGAGGCCGTAATGGATGGAAACAGCACGTTCAGAGCATCCCATCCATCCTTGCCAGGTGCGAGCGTCCCAGCTACCCGCGAGCCTAGGTGCTGCACCCTGCCGCGCTTTCGCACCGACATAAGATCCTCCACTGCCACCCATCAATAGAACAAATCTCTCTTAGCTCCTTTACAGCTTCTTTGACAGAGATGACATGCTCTATGATCTCCTTTGGATCATTCTCGAGCTCGTGTCTGAGTCTTTTGCACTCGGCCTCATTATGATGGCAAGCACGAGTACCTGCCAACGGTTCCGTCGTTACTTTCCCTCTCTCCAGTGACATGATAAGTTCTGGGCTAAATCCAGTGGATTCAAAGCCACAAGACTTGAAGGAGAAACTTCGTTTAGGTGTATTCAACTCCCGGCCTTTCAGTAGAGTGGATAACATATCCACCTGCTTTGGTAATGTAATAGCACGCGAGACGATGACTTTGGTGATCAGACCGTCCCTAATCTTTGAAAGTGCCGTATCGACAGTGCTGGTATATTCAGCCGCCCCTTGAGAAATGTCTTTCGAGCACATGATCCCTTCATGTGGTCGAGTTGCAATTGACGACTTCAGTGAGTCAACAAGGTGATGAAAGTCCTGGCCTTGCTTGCCATGAAGGATGACAATATCCGATTTGACTGTAAACTGATATTCAGGCACCATCAGGCTGAGTAAGGGCCAAGTCCTAGGCGTGAAGGGTAAGCCTCGAGCATGGGCAGCGTAGTTGAACCCAACATGGCCAAAGACTTTCATTCCAGTCCTGGAGTGTTCCGCAACAAAAGAGCGTGCAACCTGATCGAGCGTCGACAGAACCGGGGTTTGAAGTTCTTGCCCGTTATTCCAGATTTTCGCGAATTTCCCAACCGAGTCAACGACCAAAGAGGACTGGCAACCCAAACCAATGTGCCAGCACTGGTCTCGTTCGTAGGCGTAGTAGACCTGCCTTGCATGGGCAGTCAAAAGACGAAAAATCAAGTCAACACTGGATTCCACATTTGAAGGGACAGGAAGCGTTTGACTGATGCAATTCTCAATCATGATGACCGCAAACTAGGAGTTGTAAGATTTTAATGAATAATGTTCTTCTTTGCGGGCTCCAAGTGTGAATATGAAAGAGCATAAATGCATTTTATTTTAGGACTTGGGTCTGTCCCAGTTTTATCATGCTTGCAGTCAAGCTCTATCAGTTCGATAACTTGTTGTCACTTGAATTACTATACCTATGATGTTAATGGAAAGGGTTTGTTGGGTGATGCTACTCTAAGTCCCAAGATTTCAAGCAGTCTGTTGCTACTATCCAGTCTCCCACCATCAACGGCGCATTCAGGCTCAAGTCGCGAGGACCTCCAATCTACTCCAGTGGACTAGTGTACCCGATTCCAGGGCCAGCGTGCTGCTCGCCCTGGAGATGTACTGGCAGGAGCAGCTCCCAGTCGCCGACGCTGAGGTGCATCTCAGCATTCGTGGCACACCCTTCGATCTGTACGGCGTTGGAGGACGGGATAAGAACTGGAACTCCCGACCCTGGGTTGCCATTAGTGGGAATTGGGACATGGTTCGGGCTATTGCTGGACCGTACGGCCTTATGCTTTGGAACTACACATCGGCTGTAGGCGGCCGCCCCTACTTTAGCGGTACCACAGTCATTTTCCGCACTGCCAACCAGGAGTCGTCATACTCTGAGACCTACGGTACCGTCATATTAGCCAAGGATGGCCCTGTCCATCTATCATCCGCCCCGTGTACCAAGTCCCCATTGCCCAATTCGCGCCAGACTGGGTACCTCATGGACTTGGTGTCCCCAAAGACAGGCGAACACTGGCGCTTCGCTCTTGACTTTTCTCAGATCACGTTTTGGTTTTTTGCTAGCGAGACTCTGACCGTTGGGCAGTTTGCAGGGAATGTTTCTGGGGGTCTGGTAAGTAGGAATCAATACCAAGGGATTGCATCTGGGTGGCTTGAGGAGTTCGTCCTCTAGAGAAATGTGAACCTAGTTGTAGAAGAATATAGAACTCAGTCAAGGTGGTACCAAGTTCGGGTATTATTTTCAAGACTGTCTCTAGATATGTGAGCTCATTAGAGTGCTGTGAGGCACTTGCTAGCACCTTGGCATTAGCATGTAAATATTTACTTACAAGAATCTATTTAATATTTACAGTTCCAGGGCTCCCACCGACGCCCCGTTTGAAGCTAGCATATTCAAGGACCCTCTCGAAAAGCGACAGATTGAGTTGAAGTCTTTGTGCAACTGCGAGTCTGGCATTCGCATGTTGCGAAAATCTATTCCAATCTTGGCTAGTAAGAGCAACTTCAGATAAATAATGTGAAGCAATCTATCCTCACCATACTTCCACAGGCTATCCATAATCTGGCCGATATCCATCTTGCAGTAGTTTTTTATTTTCGAACCTGTCCGAAGATCCCCGCAAATCCATCTCCAGGGTAGGGACGCCCACAAGCATACCACAACATAAAGTACCTATATTTAAAATAATAATGGCTACTTCGCAAAAGAATATCTAATTCTTCAGTTCCTTCATCCACGTTCCCTTGTTCTCCTCAATCCAATGCCAGAAGTCCTTAATCCCCGGATACACGTTGCGGCTCGCCTCAACATCACCACCATAGCCGTCCTTTCTAAACCAATGAAACATATCGCCCGCAGTATCCTTCAACACCATCTTCACCGTATTCGCGATCACACAAGGTCCAATAGGCATGGACTGGCCTGTTACTTGCTTGAAGATGGCGTCGGCCTCGACCTGGGTCAGCTCGTCGCCCGCGATGGTGATGGCGGCACCCGTATGTGCAGCGGGATCCAGGAAGCTACGGGCTGCAAACCATCCAATGTCAGAGGTGGCCACAAACTGGAGCTTCTTTGTGCCGAGCTGTTCCCACATACGGGCGAAGCCCCTGCCGTGGATATCGGCAGTCAGATTCTCGAAGAAGGTGACGGGTCGCAGGATAGTATAGGTCATCTGTTGCGGACTGAGTGTCGCCTGGGCGATGAGGTGCTTCTCGATGTTGTACTTGGCCGCAAAGTTCTTCACATTGGTTGGGTCAAAGTTGGACTTGACCGGCCCTCCACGATCGCCCGAGGCATAGACAAAATGCTGTACGCGGTGCGAGACGGCGGCATCGACCATGGCCTTGCCGTAGCGCTCCTCGTCGTTGGAATTAACAAGCACGCTGAAGACACCCCACACGGGACCGACCTGGGCAAAGATGGCAGAGATGTCAGAGAATTCACCCTCGACCACCGAGACGCCTGGGAGGGCGGCCAGTCGGCGTGCACCGTCGCTTGCGCCATTGCGGGTCACGCCAATGATGTTGAACGAGGCTGCTTGTGTAGAGGCGAGGATACTGCTGATGACGGCGCCGCCTTGTTTGCCTGTGGCGCCAGTCACGAGCAAAGTCTTGTGCGGGAGAGACATTATTATAGAGACGATGAAATGATGTAGATAGAATTGATGGGTATTGCCCAGAAGCCAGGGCTCTCATGCATATTTATGGGAAATTTATGCGACAGAAGCACTTGGTAACTAAGTTATGATGCGAGGCTGTGGCGTTTGCGGTGCGAAAACGACGGGTTGATCCTCCTCCGACGGGCGAGACTAATGGGCCGGCTAGGTAGCTAATAAAAGACTAAGAAAAGCATGAAGCAATGTTCTGGACTGCCCTGCTCTGTTGGCATGGTAGGATTGTTCAAGGATCATGGTGAGTGCGTAGCGGGGCAATTTTCGCCCGAGTTGAGACGCGATGCGAATGCGACGGCACGACGGATAATTTAGCGCCTGTCTACTTGGCTATGCCTAGTTTGTAGTAGCTGCTTGACACTGGTACCCTGAAACATCGAGTCTAGGCGTTGACGGTTTCAAGGCGACACCTTTTCGGGTTGGGAACACTGGTGGTATGGGTCTCATTGTTGGCATTCCGTTGGTTAGGGAGAACTATCAAGTCTTGATACTGTGCTATAAATGGAAACCACTGTTTATTGTTTCTGGCTGTATCAGTCTCAGGCAGACCCAACAGCCGACCACGCCTCGACGACATCTGCCAAGGTCCGATCACTGCCCACATTCCCCGGGAAAACAACATACGGAACCCCTCGATGCCGGCTTGTTTCCTCATCACATCTCCACAGCGGAACCCCCGGAGCGGCTTGGCCAAGAATCTTTGCCCGTCTCATCTTTAAGCCCTTTGTCGCGGCATCCGAGGATGTGATGCCTCCCTTGGCGATTAAGTATCGTGGTCTCACGTTGATGGCCTCTACCAATTGCACTAGGGCTTTTGCGACCCGTGATCCAATACGGAGGGAGCCAAGAGCGTCGATGCCCTTGATCAGGGATCTTGAAGTCATCACCAGAACGTCGTGGCCTTCGGTGATCTTGGCCGATGCTCGCTCGGCCGCAGCCTTGACCACGGCATCTGCCGCCTCTACGGACGCAATCAGCTCTCCAACGTCCAGCTCTATCACGGTAATCTTGTCTCCCCTCCGATCTCTCAGAACTGCCAGCTGCGCCGTGGTCTTTGGTACATAAGAGCCAGCAACGATTAGGCCGCCCGGTAAGTTTGCGGTGTCTGTAAATACACCAAGGTCTTTGAGAGTTAGCGGCTGGATGCCCTTTATTCCCAGCCGCGACGAGACAAAGGCTGCTGCGGTACGGTAGAGGTATCGCCTTCCTAACTTCTCGGCGTCCAACAGACCTGCCACAAAGACATGCATATCTGACTCGGCTGCTGCGTTGACAATGAAGACACGGTTGGAGCAGGTCTCGACGGAGAGGAGTTTCTTGGCTACCCCTGCAGGACCTCCCAGACGGATATCCTCGAGTGTGATTGAGATAAAGCAAGACTTGTCGAAACGACCTCCGCACTTCTCCATGACGTACTGACGCAAATTGGCGTTTTTGTATCCAAACGTTGCATCTTGGGCAAAAGGTGTCTGGCTCAAGGGCACCAGTATGCCATCTTCTTCGATGTAGTGGACGTCGTCAATAGTATACCGCCCTCCCTGGAAAAAGAATGGGGCAACAATCCACCCATCGAAATGACCGAGAGCTTCTTCTGCAGCTTCTGGCTCCTCAGGCAAGTGTCCACGGAGAGTAGAGTCCCCTCGAAGCACAACTTCAAACGCCTTCTGCGATTTCTCGGCAGCGATCCTGACATTCTGGCAGATCTCAGTCACCAGGGCCTTGGCTTCTCTCGAGGGAAGAGCTCGCGAGTTGGTCAAGATGAAGAAGCCCGTAGGGTTCATGCTGAACTCTTGTTGAAGCGTGTCAACATCCCATACTGTGAGGACATTAATGTCGTGACACGTCTGCGTCCCTGTCGGGTCGTCGTCAAGCACGACAAGCACGGGGACTTCTCTTTTGTGCACAATGCTCTGGATAGTTTCGATGACGTTGTCAGACAGAGCTGGCGGGAGCGCGTTGATCGTCTCCAGCGCCGGCAGCCGCCCTGGAGAACTGTTTTCCGACCTGTCCTTGCCTCTGGCGCTTAGCGCAACGCATATGCCTGTCAGCTCCCACAGCCTGACAATGCCAGCGTCAGACTCCTTTGCCCACCCATGGGCTGCCCCAGATAAGTACAGGTTATGAGCAGCACAAGACATGGGAGCAAAGTATCCCAGCCGCTTCGTCTCGTCCAGTACGATCCAGAGGTCCTTGATAAAGATGGCCAAGGCAGAATGCGGTGTCCAGTCTGCATCAAGCATCTGCGGAACTCTGTTCTCCAACATCCAGCTCCAGGCTGCTGCATGGCCAAGAAGTTCAAAGACATGTCTTGTGTCAAGACCGAGGCGAGCTGCGAATGCCATAGCTTCGGCGGCTGCGGCGATGTGGCTTCCTGCAAGGAGTTGGTTGATCATCTTGACAGATGATGCAGCGCCAACGCCTCCCTGTAGTCTATGAAGATTCTCGGAGACGCCCGTCATGGCGGCGAGGGGTCCGTTGATCTTGTCGATAATTGGATCATCTCCGGATGCTATGATCTGTGCATTTCAGTTAGCCCAAGCAGGTAGATCTACCGTGTCACAGAAAACATGCCGTAAGAGTCCCGTTCGCAGCCCTAACAACACCGCCGCTGACAGGCGCATCAACAAGTGTGATGCCACGCTCGAGCCCGCTCAATTGAAGCTCGAGTTTGCGAACAAAAGAAGGAGGTACGGTCGAGCAAAGCACCACGATCGAGTTATCAGAGAGAGATTCGGCCGCTGCACTGGATCCGAAAAGAACATCCTCGGCCTGTTGCGCATTCTGAACCATCAAGACAAGGACGTCGACTCCTTTAGCTGCCTCGGCAGGCGATGCGGTGGGAATGGCGCCGGCTCCGTTTGCGGCAAACATGTCAACAGCCTGGCTGAAGATATCATAGCCGCGCACCTTGAACCCGGCACGGACTAGTGATGAGGCCATGCCTTGTCCCATCGCCCCCAACCCAATCATTCCAATGCTTGAGATCTCAAGCGGCGTGGTGCTAGGGGTGAGAACCTCGCGATCCACCGTTTGTGATGCTTGTGCCTTGACGGCATCTGGTGACTCGGGCAAGAACACACGGACTAGTCCGGCATCATCTTCAGTCCCGTAGCCCTGGCCGGAGCCTGAGATGTATAGCTGCTCAGCTGTCGACGCAAGGGGGAGAGGGAACTGAAGCGTTCGAGCTGTTGACATGACAATGCCCTGCGTAGCGTTAGTCATTTGATAAAGACGGCGTCGACGTGTGTAAACCTGCCATGTCCTTGACAAAAATATCGAGAGCGGACAGAGGGGTCCAGTCCCCATCAAGCATATGAGGCACACGGTTCTCGAATGCCCAAGAGTTGCCGGCAGCAGTGATGATGACATTGTAGACCTCTCTGGTGTTGAGGCCAGCCTTTGCAGCGAGGCCCATAGCTTCAGCCGCGACGGCGATGTGGATGCCCACAAGGAGTTGGTTGACCATTTTGATCTTGCTTGCAGCGCCGGTGCCGCCTTCGATGGTAAACAGCGTCTCGGACATTGATTTCAGTAGCTGATCTGATCGTTTCAAATCCTCAGGGCTTCCTGAGGCGAAGATAGTCAGGGTTCCTTCAGCAGCACGCTTCGTTCCTCCGGAAACGGGACAGTCTACTAGAAGCACGTCTGGCCTACCGGCTTCCGATAGTCGATTGGCAATTGAGTCGTAGAATGCTGGTGGTATTGTTGAGCAGATGAGGATTATGGCGCCAGTCGGCAGGCCTGTGAGTGTCAACAACCGGTTCTTCTCCTAAAGCTTCATCACAAACCTTCAAGGGCTCCATCCCCTTGGCGGAAGAGAATCTCCTCCACTTGCTGTACGTTGGCAGCCATGATGATGAAAAATTGGCTACCCTCAGCAGCTTGTTTTGGTGTCTGGGATGTGTGACCGCCCTGTGCCGCAAACTTTGCAGCGCTTGGTGGGAAGACATCATATCCTTTAACTGAGTACTCCTTATTCTTCAGAAGATTGCATGCCATTCCCAGGCCCATGGCTCCGAGGCCAACGAAGCCAACTTGAATCATGATGGTATGGTGTGGGACGTGTTGGATACAGAGGAAAGACAGGGGGTGGAGCGAGCTTGGGAGACGCCGTAGAGCAAGAACTGCTGATGAGGAAATTCTCTGAGTTGTCTTGAGCGACAGCACCTGTCGGCTCAGAAATACTTGTTGGATTTGCCCTCTCTCGTCATAGCCGAGCCCCATGCCGATGATGGCCTCACTTGGCTCCTCGAGCGGACAGAAGTCCGCGGTGTTCCCTCCGCGCTCTTTCCCTTTGAGGAAAAGCGCCACATTAAGGCTCAACAGTAGCTAGCGCTAAGCAAGGTCTGACTCGCAGCTATCCAATCATGCCTCACATCCAGAGGCCCCTGTCCCTCCCACTCCTACAGTACACAAGGTTCCCCATCATCTCGCTTTCCCCATGGGCACTCACGACCCCGGATTGATCTTGCGGGGCCTAGGGGCCTCGCCCCTTAGTGTGGTAAACCGTTGCACTATATTTGGGGTCGCTGCTGTCTCGAAGTCTTCTCTTTTCTACCACCACATCCACCTCTCACTCTTCTTTCTCTCCTTCAGATCACGGCTAGGTCAATTGGCGAAATGACCAACTCACTCGACAAAGTGTCATCTGTTCAGATGAAGGAGCATGGGGAGCAGCAGGCCGACAACGAGCTCCAGCAGGAGCTACACAACTATGTCCCCCACACGACAGAAGAGAAGAATCTCGTAAGGAAGATCGACATGTTCCTGATGCCAATGCTTTGGATCATGTACATTTTGAACTACGTCGACCGAACCAACATTGTGAGTAAGCGTCGTCCCGATGCTTGTCAATTAATAAGTTGACACGACTATCCAGGGAAATGCCAAAATCGCCGGCATGCAGGACGACCTTAGCCTCACAGATGACAACTACGCTTGGGTCCTTTCCATATTCTTCTTCGGATATCTCATATGCGAGGTTCCCTCCAACATGATCCTCAGCCGCAGTCGACCTTCCATCTTCCTCCCTGGCATAATGCTCGTTTGGGGAGCTCTAAGCGCCCTCATGTCTATTTCAAAGAGCTACGGTGCCCTCCTTGCCTTCAGATTCATTCTGGGCTGCGTCGAAGCCGGTTTCTTCCCAGGTGTGCTGTATCTGCTGAGCTGCTGGTATACGCGGGCTGAGTTGGGTACGTTGCATCCAGGATGGCTGAGCCTATGCCATTCATAAGCTTACTTTGTATCTAGGAAAGCGCTTTGCCATCTTTTATACCGCCGCAGTCCTATCAGGTGCCTTCGGTGGCATCTTGGCAGGCGCCATCACGTCGAACCTCCATGATGCGCACGGCATAGCTGGCTGGCGATGGCTCTTCATCGTTGAAGGGGTGGCTACTGTGGGTGTTGCTTTGATCGCCTTCTTCGTCCTCCTCGACTACCCCGAGACATCGAAGCGACTGACGCCGGCCGAACGCAAGCTTGCAAAGATCCGCATTGTACATGATGGTATCGCCTCGTCGGGAGGTCAGAGCCACCAGCGTCTTACGCATTGGCAAGCTTTTATCGCCGCCGTCTCGGATCCGCGAACATATCTGTTCATTGTCCTTTTCATGCTCGATGTTGGTGCTGGCACCATCTCATATTTCATCCCCACCATTACTGTCACACTTGGCTATGACACCGTCACGGCTCAGTACATGACGGTCCCCGTCTACGCGGTTGCCTCGGTCTGTCTTAACATCACCGCCTGGAACTCTGACCGCACTCTTGAACGTCAATGGCACATCACTGGGGCGCTGGCTCTTGGCTTTGCATGCAGCGTTGTCTGTGCCGCCGTCCAGACGCCCATTGTCCGCTACGTCATGATCTGCTTCATTGCGGCTGGCATCTGGACTGCGCTACCCCTCATTCTATCCTGGACTAGCGGTGTCATCTCTCTGCCTCCAGAGAAGCGCGCGATTGTCTTGGCCATGGTGAACGCCTTTGGGAACTTTTCGAGTGTCTACGGAAGCCGCATCTGGCCCACGAAAGACTCTCCGGCATACCATGTTGGCTTTGGTGTTACGGCTGGCTTTCTGGGCGCAGGCATGGTTCTCGCTATTTTGATTCCCATGCTGTGCAAGATGGTTAACTGGAAAGGGACTCAGGCAGAGAGGAAGCTTGCGGCCCCCGCCCAGGAAGAGGGACACTAGGACGGGATGCTGATAACTGTTGATCTTGGTGACATCTCTAAACCACCAAGGTCTTGGTCATTTTTTGCACGACAAAATCGACATCAAAGCCATTACCGACCTTTAAGTTGGGTATCCTATGACTGCCGTCACAGAAGGTCATGCTGGTTAACGGTCTTCTGGCTCAGCTAGACCATCAAGGGCCAGGCTTTGACTACATCGAAGAACACATTATCAACACGTCATACCTAGCTTCATAGCATCATAGTTCGATGCCAATATAGTGACCTCTTTTAGCTTTTCCACTGCCCGCAGCAGAAGACTCGTTGTACTGGTTTGCTGTGTTTTAGAGCGTTGGGTTTCAGTCCCGCCTGTGTTGATGCCTACATTTTTGTCATTGTGGCTGTTTGGATAACGTGTTTTTTTTCATAGTCGAAGGCCGGCCCTTGATGGCATAACCGAGCCAGAAGACCGATGGAAGCATCAGTGACTGCATACTCTCTAGATCTGCTCTCACTGAGTTACAGCCTCTAACTGGTGATTTCTTTGTTCAAGATGCAACAAGATAGTTGTATCAGGCTTTCACAGAGCCATCTGGTAATTCAACAAATCGAGAATACTGCTTTGTGGATCCATCCCATCCCCGTTGAACCAAGCCTTCCAATCCTCCCCGTCCCAGAAGGTATCTTCGAGCCACTGCATTCCTGCGTGCTGAATGTTTTGATCCTCCCCATTTGGCACAGAATACTCGGTTAGTGTCTTCAACATGCTGCTGAGCCCCGTCTTCACGTAGTGGATTACGTGTCTTTCACAATGATGCGTATCGTGTAGCAGGGTCGTTGTCCTCTCAACAACATTGACCACGTCCGTAGTGCTAATGTTGAGTCGAGCTGAAGTCCATTGGGATTGCAGCTTGATGAGGAACAGGCACGCGTACGTAATAGTTGTGAGGAGATACAGAGGCATTCCTAATACGGCCTTTCGCATGTCTGGATCGTCGAGTATCAAGTTCAAGGCCGAAAAGGCACTCTGGATGGCGTTATTGATAAGGCCCCGTCGTTCGGTTGACATGGTATACTCCTCGGATGGCTTTAATCCACGGAGACAGACTGAGAATAGTTGTAGCCTTGCGAAATGATAGTGCAGAACAACTCCTCTGGAAGGATATTGGGACACATGTTGATCCGGAACTAGAGAGCTGTGAGATCCAAGCAGGCGAGCGATCGCGTGAGTCACTTACCTAGCAGCTGCTCCCAATGGTCTCGCCAAAGGCCCAGTTCAAGATCGTACTGGCAGAGAGACCCAAACTCGTTGTCGTTGACCACCCTGGAGCGTTCTGAGCCAAATGTTTGCGATATACGACTGAGTATGATGAAAACACTGACTTGACTGTGAAGTCGTAGGTCAGACGTTGTTGTCATTGGTGCCAGGAGAGCACTCTCATGACTGGTGATTATGCCACTCTCGTTTATCATCGGAGGCCGGCCGTATGCAATGCTGAAATGATGATCGCAAACATAGAGGAGGTACCAAAGTCTGGCTTTCTCGAACTCTTGGGCTGTAGCGTTCTCAAGGGTTTCGTTGGTAAATTGATGGAGATTTAACTCGATGGCGATACGGACAGCGAGGCCAGATAACTTCCAACTGACATCGGAGAGCCAGAATGCGCCGATGCAGAGACCTCTGACGTCGTCGAGAGTATGGTATCGAGCAAAGACCGAGTGGCTCGTGAGCTCAAGAAATATGGGATAGCAGATGTCAAACGCTGCAGCACCGTCGTGAACATGCAGTGCAGTCACGGTCAGAATAGCTGCCGTTAGAAGCGTAGATGAGGCCCGGGCTGCCTCGAGGGTAGTGTGAACCAAGGCGAGACCACCCCAGAGATACGCGTTGAGGGTCTCGCGAAACGTGGAGAAGAGAAGTTCGGCGTCCTGAAGTTCGAGTTTTCCTTGTGAGATGAAATCTGATTGCAGCGTCCCACCGGTAGGCAAGACGGCGGGGTTGCTACGGATGTTTCGCAGTTTGGTCACCTCATAGAGGCTTGCCATTGGAGTGTTGAGAATGGGCTCCTCATTTCGACCTTGAGGCGCTGGATCTGCAGAATTCTGCCTCGTCATTGCCGTGACATCCCCAGGTCTCACAGATGAGGAGTCAGGGTTGGCCACTGATCGGGCTTCTGGCCTCGGAGGCGGCAGTCGCAAAGACTCACTGCGACTATCCGCGGTCATATCACCAGAGGTTGAAAAGCCATGGTCGCTCAGTCGTGGTAGATTCAAAGCGTTCTGGACTTGAGTCATTGCCTTCTGCAGCTCTTGAACCTGCATCTCTATCCCCTTCTTCCACTGGTTCTCGTCGTCAAGCAGGGTTTGCAGGCTCTTGTTGATGACGCATGGCAGCTCAAGGCGTGCACATCGCGCACATCGATCCTGGCCAGGTAGACTTTCACACTTGATTTTTCGATTTTGACATTGTTCACCTGAGGTGTCATCGTTGTCAGCTT
This sequence comes from Fusarium sp. MBC 441, assembly GCA_030779165.1. Lineage (NCBI taxonomy): Eukaryota > Fungi > Ascomycota > Sordariomycetes > Hypocreales > Nectriaceae > Fusarium > Fusarium sp. MBC 441. The sequence goes on from JAPFTC010000283.1 coordinate 13,714, forward strand.
GCGAGAATTGGCCAGCCGAAGAGGACAGTCAGCAACATCTTTTGCACTTACAGGCGCGGACCTTTCTCGAAATTCTCGGTTGTGAACTGGGTGCTGGATGGAACGTGTTTGAGTGAGCCTCATCGACCCTTGGCCGCTTCATGGTTATGATTATCTGAGAAGTGGTCGTTAGAGATTACGTCTCGATGCGACAGTGGTAAAATTGCCAATAATGTCGGAAAATTAGCTATTCCAGGTCCGAATCGTGACACGCCTGATGACCTATTTAAACTACTAGTAAAGTCTAATAACGTACATGATAAGCAAGTATTATAGTCATGCAAGTGTCATAAGAATCCTAACCCTCCCAC